>JAMKQA010083311.1:0-13782 GCA_024699735.1 Posidonia australis
CCCCCCCCCCCCCCCCCCCCGATTTATTCTTACACGTAGTCTTGATTTTCCGAGATTACGATTGAGATTTTTTTCTTTCCAATCTCGTCATGGAGGTGGAGGATACGGCCCAACAATCTGCACGTGACTTGGTATGAGTAGTGGAAGGAATAAACCAGGAGAAGAATGTAGTATACGAGATTGACCATCACATGGACCTAATGCAAGAATAACGATCGGAAAAATGCTTGAAACCTAGAGTGCCTTTTTTCTTTTTTTTTTCCTAAGGGGGCCGGGAGTGAGTTATCTTAGTCAGAAAGAAGAAAAGAATGCTTGACCGTTTAGTGATTAGTGACGAGTGGTAAAACCAACCTACAGTTTTAATGGACTTTAGTATTTAATTACCACAGATTTCATTACATGTCACCTTTATGTTATTTTGTTAAGAAGATGGCATATATGAACATTCTGAGATCCACAGAATGAGAAGTTAGCTGGCTAGCTAGCCAGTAGACAGCAGTCTTCTTCTCCAATGGACGTTTCATGAATCCATGAAGCACATGGGGGAAAAGGTTGGTTTCCGTGGTCCACTTAAAGCGTGTTGACATCAATCATGCAAACTTTTTCCTTTGACCAAGAAGAAGAAAAGGACGAGAGGTCATTCAACGGGGACCCATTTCCACAAGCACTGCTGGCAGCCGCTTTCTGATCAGCTATATGTACGTGTGTCTTCCTCCTGTTCTCTTCCCCACAGCTCCCTCTGAAATTCGCAGGAGTAGAAAAACAACTAAGATTTAGTTTCATAGCTAGCTTAGCTAAGATGGGTTATGCATGGAGGGAAGTGCTTCTTATTTCTCTCATGCTTGTTTTCTCTAGTTTGTTGGTGGAGAGTGGAAGATATGCAAGGAAGGATCTTGGCTTGGCGCTCGGACGTGGGGTTGGTATCGGAAGTGGTGGAGGAGGAACCATCATTTCGAGCTCCGGCTCTGGCTCTAGCTCTGGTTCTGGTCCCGTTTCGGCATCAGGCTCCGGCTCCGGCTCAGGAACTGGCCCTGTTGGGGCCCGTGCCGGTGTCGGTGTTGGTGTTTGTGTTGAGGTGGGGAAAGGCGGCGTACGCCTCGGAGCTGGTGGTGGAGCCGGCGTCGCCGCGAGAGGTAATGGTTCCGGGTCGGGATCAGGTTCGGGTTCAGCCTCGTGCTCGGAGTCGGGCTCTAGTGCAGGTTCTGGTGCCGGTTCAGCTACCGGCTCGGGTGGCTCTAGCGCTGGTTCTTCTGTCGGAGGCGCCGGTTCAGGTGCCGGTTCGTCTGCCGGCTCTGGTGGTTCAGGTGGTGGTTCGTCCGCGGGGTCCGGGTCAGGGGATTCCTTTCCACTAGCATACTCAATGCTAACTTCCTATAATTGATGAATATATATGTACTGTTCAGATTGATAATTCTCAAAGGCTATGCAATAAAAAGAAGTGAAACAAAAGATACAGAAAAACTCACCTACAAGCTTGCTTCAGGCTAGTTAGGCCTTAACGGATCACTTGGGTTGGATAAATCGCTCGGATGGTTCTATGAGACAAAAAAAAACAAGTCAAAGAAACTAATTAGTTGACTAGATCCATTCATTGCTTAAGCCTGGTACCATTCAAAAATGAGTTAGAATCAAGTTTTTAGTTGGTAGTGAAGTGATTGTGTAGCTTAGAATTTATGACCTAGGGAAATTATGGTCAAGATTTCGTGGTAGGAAAATTTATGAACGTCGAGGGGTAAATTTGGGAAAACAGGGCAATGCTGGTAGGTCAATTAACCAGCCTCATGGTGCCAAAAGCATGAGGCCATCGTTGGTGATGGTGTTGGTGCTATTGGTTTTGGGCATTGCTTTACCTACTCGATCCCCTAATATGGGTACGTCGTTAGGGAACTTTTTGAGTCAACAACCTCAAGCGATAATCCCCATCCTCCATGATTGTCTCCTTAAGTTGGGTTCTTCTTCTATGCGCTAACACTCCTGGGACATGGTTCAACCAAAGTCGGAGGGTTGATCCCATATCTAGAGGTGTAAAAAGGGTCGAGTGGCTGGACCTAGTTGATTTTGGACCCGAGCTCAGTTCAACCAGTATGAGTCATTGGTCGACTCAGCTTGGTCAGTACACACTGTGTGGAAAATGTTGGACCTATGCTTGTGCCTAGTATGGGCCTACCAAGTATTTAATTTTTTTTGTATAATTATTTATGTAATTTTATTGGTTTGTTGTTTAATAATACCTTGATTTTGTTAATTATATATTTTATTTTGTAATTTTATATACATTGTTTACTTATTTATGTTTAATTAAATAATATTTATTTATATTAATATTATTTTTTAATATTTTATTCAAAAGAGTAAGGTCCTAGCTTAATTCAAGCTCTACTTGGCCCACGTAGCCTTATTTGGTCAAAGGCTGAGGGCCTGATTAGGCTCAAGGTTCTCTCACCTAAGCTCAACACAAGCTCAATCATTGGCTAAATTGAGCCAACCTTGCCTAGCATAATGCCCGATTGGGTTCACTATTTCTGACATCTTAATATTAAATAAACAATGCATCAAATGTACCTTATTCAAGGCTGACGGCTTCCTATACATATTTGACAACACCTTCATCAAGTGTGTTGTGGTCTTCTCTTTGACAATGTTGAATGCCATGTTCCTCGTCAGTATTAATCTGATCATACCAAGTGTGTAGCGATCTAACAAATCCCAAGCTTCCTATTCCATCCCTTTTGACATCCTCCCTAATAGTGGTTCATGCAACTTCTTCTGGTAGAGATAATTCTCTATTTACATCTTCCAAAAATCGAAGTCTTTGCCATCAAACCTTTTGATTCTAACTTTACTATCCTCTACCATCGCTCCCACTATTTCTTTTGAATCAGATGCTCTAATGCCAATTGTTGGGAAAAAAAAGTAGGATATTCCCAAAGATTTAGAGGAGAAACGAAGGTGAAAAGAATAAACACACATAGAAAATAAAGATTAATGTGATTCAGCAACTTGCCTACGTTCACAGTCACATTAGGGTTTCATTCTTCCTTTTAGAAAAAAAAATTTACATGTTATAAAAAACTGTTCCCTCATATATATAAGAGAGCTAAAGCATCACAATGATAGGAAATTACACATGTATCCTTAAAAACTTAGTTCCTAAGATAATATCCTAAAATATCTCAAAATAATATCTTAGGATAAAATATTCCTAAATCATCTCAAGATAATATTTTTAAATAAAATATCCTTAAAATATCTCAAGATAATATCCTAAGAGATATTATCCCTAAAATATTTCAATATAATGCATAGTCAATGGGTCCAAGGTTTAGCATAATCAGGCTCCATAAACCCAATAGTACATATAGTCCATCACACTTTCTCTCTAAAGCATATGAAACTAATACGTGACGTTTAAATTGTTTTCACTTAAATTCTTTCTAACAACCTCGTCAAAATTTGGTCATAGCCTAGCCTAGGATTATTGATTCACAACATTCTTCTGAAACTCACACATGCTCCTAGCAACAATGAACCTCGAAACAAAGACAATGTATTCAAATGTGATTAGTAACGCATGCATTTAGGACCTAGTCCTTGTGTGAGTAATAAGGAGGAAAATTACCCCCACTTTGCAGAAGTTGGGATTAACTTCCTAGAGTTCTAATCTCTTAATAAAGCGTAAAAGTTGAGAGATAATGTAAATTATCCATCCTTAAGAATTTTTTTTAAACTTTAAGACTATTATGGAAATTCACAAAACAAACCATACGCATTGAGGCATTGATGCTCCAAATTCCTTCTCTAAACCCAACACAAAATCTCAAATCCCTTCTCCACCACTACCCCAAATTCTTTCTCCAAACCCAACACAAAATCCCATATCCCTTCTCCACTGTTGCCCTAAACACCAAACTATAGCCACATATCCACCTCATTCGATCGTCCCTTCTCATTCTCCAGATGGCCAGCTCGTCCCCCTACCTCCGTCCCTGGTCCTTGTCAGCCACGCCAGCTTGCCGGTGACCAGTCTCAGGTCTTTGACTCTTCATCTCCATCTCCAACTTTGTGCCAACGGTTCCATCCAACATCTGATCTTCGCCTCCATCTCCGACTCTTCACCGACGGTTCCATCGACTCGTCCAGTCTTCGCCTCCATCCCTAACTAGTCTTCGTCTCCATCTTCTCTCTCGCACTCCACAACTCCACCTTCACGCTCCACTATCCACCACATCAATGCATCATAAATATGCCACAAGGGTGCAAGGCCATACAAAGAAATGCATATCTTCTAAACTCTAAATGTATCATTTTTGGTCTCAAAGAAAATATATTACCATTTACCTGCATCATCTGTTGATTTTGTTCATAAATCTAAATGGGAGAAATCAGAGAAATTAATTGTAGTGAGAATACAATTGCACGTATTGCTCATATTTAATTTTTTACACCAACTTTTATGGTACATGGATTGATTTGAATTTTTATGAACTTCTTTAATAGAATTCTATCAAGCATTTTCATTATTCTTGGTCTAGAAACCTTCTTATACATATTTATCTGATTTTACTAATCTACTTAATAGTTGACACTTTCTTGGTGCAACACTTACCAACAATACAAGGTGTACTACTGCCTACTGTGCTTTAATTTGTTCTTTTTGATATCTCATTGCTATAATTTATTTAGAGTTTCTTTTTTGTATTGATTGATTAAATTTTTGTTTACTTATAATTTTGATTAGGTCAGTGTCAACATGACTAAAAATGCCACTATCAAGGCTTTCTTTAAGAAACGTTTTTCTCAAAATCAATAGCAAATTCCTCCAATCAACCTTCCAGTGAAGAGATTGAAAATACTCCAGTTGAAGATCTCTTTTAGTGAAACGTCATAGAATTGAACCTAATAAGGTAGACCTTATGTAACACCTGTAAAATTTATTTTATAATTATTTATATTTTAATGAATTTATTCTTGGACAGGTGTTACTGTTCTGAGGCCTATTGTGTGGATTTGTGCTTTTGGACTTGGTCCTCGTGGGCTGATTTTTGTTTGCGTGTCCCTATGCGTGGTTGACACTATGTATTGTGGCACTATGCTTGTGGGCCCCAGTGTGAGTCCATGTGGGGCCCACGTTTGTGGGCTGGTTGGTGGGAGCGAGTTTGTAGTATGAGTTGGGTATGCTCGTGCGGGTTTGTGGGTAGGCAAGATGCACGATTCTGCACGCGTTCAGTTACCACCTTGCATGGCTTTATAAGCCCATGCACGTCCAACACGACCACAGCTCACCCTTCCTCTCCTCCTCTTTCCCCTTCACTTCACCGTCCCAAGCATGCCATCCCTCTCCCTTCCCCTCCACTCGTTTTCTCTCTCTCCACTCACTCCCCCTCCTTCTCGTCTCTCTCTCTCTCCCTCCCCTGTTTTCTCTCCTCCCCGCATCTTCCTCACTGTTCGATGTGCTCAAGGGTAGGCGAAGCCGTGCGGCGGTGTGCAGTGGTGAGCAGAGCTCCAGAGTGGCATCTTTGAGGTCGTGGAGTGGCCGTGGACGCGTGGTGTCGCTGGAGATCCGATTTGGATCGCTGGAACGCGCTTTGCAGGTACGCACTCCAATTTAATGAGTAGAATACATGTAAAATGGTAGAAATGCCTAGGTTGCAAGTAATCTAGGTTGAATTTATGGCATTGGAATTTATGAAATTTATTGTGGTTTTATGGATATTTATGGTGGTAGTTTTGTTTTGGGTTGTTTTGACCCTTTTGCATTTGCAAATTTATATCTTGATGCATGATGAATGGTTTTTGGTTTTGTTTGTTGGGTTTTGGAGTAAACTCTAGGGTTTACATCTTATGTTTTATGTGAGATTTTTGATATTTGTTTTGGAGGTCCGATCAAAGGTCCCACTTTGGGTGATTTTGGACGTTGAGTTTTTGGATCGTTTTCTGGGATTACAGAATTTGACATACCGAAGTGGAAATGGCATATTGAAACAGTGAATTTCGGTATACCAAATCTGTTCAGCATGCCAATTTTCAACCAGTTTTGGTCCTCTGATTGATTCGGTCAGCTTAATCCTTCTGATTGACCGATCTAATAGATTTCGACATACCGAAGACGGAACGGTATACCGAATCAGAGGAATTCGACATACCAAACTTATTTTTCAACATGCTGAATCAGGGTCGAAACTGCTTTTATAAAATATGATTTTTCTATGAGTTTCTCGGATTGGTTTGTATTGTCCCTTGGAGATGGGATTGTGGGCCATCAGTGGTGGTCCCTTGGGACACCTAATGTGCCGTTTTGCCAAGGTTTTGGAAGAATTTTCAAAATATAAAATGATTTTGAAAATGATTTCAAAAGAAATAAGTTGGCAGATTTGGAAAATGGTTTTTCCTAGTTTTTTGTATGCAGGCCGAGACAGTGTGGGACCGTATCATCGAGACCAAGGAATGTAACGACATTCTTGAGTGGTCGGGCGCAACTCCTTGGTCGAGGTTGGGGGCCGAAATACCTGAGGCTAAGGGACGTCGGGTCTTGGAGGTATGACACTCTCTGACTGTCGTCTCAAGGCTAGGGTTGTGGTCAACCGGTTGATGTGTCTTGTGGCATGACGGGGAGGTATGATACTCCTACTGTCGTTGTGAGTACTGAGGCTCAGGTGTTGTCAGGTGTGGAAGTATGATACTCCCTCCTAAGCACTGTGTGTGGAGGACACCATGAGGAGGTGTATCCTGTGGTGACCAATGCGGGTGGGACAAGTACCCCATAATTGGTAGTGTCTTGAGAGACAAGACAACCTTCCTAGAGAGGGGTTGGCTTTATGAGAGTTCTCCAGGTAGGGAAAATCGCTGGAGGGTGATTGCTCCTGCACAAGGTGGCTTTATCGTGGCAGTGCAGAATGTCGTGGTCGCTCCTCGGTGGATTGCTTGTGGCCAAAGTTTGGTTGCCTAGCACTGGGCTTCTCGACTCACTGTGTGTGGTTTTAGCTATTGAGGGCCTTTGCTTGTGGTTTTAGGCTGGTAGAGCCCCGATTGTGGTTTTGACCGGTGTGAGCCTGGTTTGTGGAGTTTTAGAGAAAATGGTTTGTGAAATGGATTTAAAAGAAAATTAGTTATGGTTTCGTTTTCCTGTCATTTTTTGTGGGGTGCGTGCTGGGTGACTTCTGTCACTCATGCGTTTTCCTCGTGTTTTTGGGTTGCAGGTACAGGCATGTAAAAGGTTTAGCATAGTGCATATATATCGGAGTCTCGTAGCCATACACACAAGTTCTTGGTAGTTTGATATTTTCTGTTTAGCTTTTATTTTCTATAATTTAATTTACTTTAATTGTTACGGGAAATGTGGGACGTTACACCTTAAATCTCTTCCATGTGATCCTGGACTATGCCCTCATATTTGGGATTATCCTATGGATTAACATGATAACATTCACCATACTTGTATCATGTTTCATCCATATATACCAACCAATACTTTCTAAATACCCACTAACAGATTCCGATAAAAATCTTTGAAGATTCAATCTCAATTGGTACAAGTTATTTTCATCTTGGTTGGAGTGCTCACCATCAAAGAATGTAACATTTTGTCATCCATGTTTTGTCTTTAGAAAAAAATAACACTAATGTTCATTTTGATGCAATCACATTTATGATTGAAGGATTTTCAAATTGGAACAAGGTCACTGCAAAGAAATGTTTTTTCTTGGGTCATATCGGAAAAGACTCAAGTTTGCAATATAATTCTACTATGCAATATTGTCAAGATCTAATGCATCTGGTGCAACATATTATAAATTTGTGGCATAAATAAACTTCTCGAGCAATAGCAAATTGAGGCTTAAAACTTCAATTGATTGCATTTGTTATCTTGCATTTCAGGAAAGTGCATTTAGAGACCACGAGAAAGTCCAAATTCAAAGAATCGTGGTAATTTTATTGAGATGATAAAGTTGATACATATCATGAAGATGTTGCCAACATAGTCTTGGGGAGGGCACTCAAAAATGCCAAATACACTTCGCCTTAGATTCAAAAGGAAATTCTTGATCTTCTTTCATTGAGAGTGCAACATGTTATACGTGAAGAGATTAGTAATGTGAAATATTGCATCATTGTTGATGAAACATGTGACGAGTCTCAAAAGGAACATATGGTTATTGTGATTAAATTTGTCGATAAAGATGGGTTTACTTATGAACAATTTTTGATGTCATCCATGTACTAGATACTTCTTCTGCAACTTTAAAGAAAGGAATATTTGAAGCTCTTTCTAAGCACAATCTCAATGCTCAAGACATTAAAGGCCAAGGATATGATGGAGCAAGCAATATGCAAGGAGAATGGATTGGCTTACAAGTCTTGTTTTTGAATGAATGCCCATATGCATATTATGTGTGTTGCCTAGCTCATCGGCTCCATTTAACATTGATTGTAGTTTGTAAGGAGGTAATTCATGTACAACATTTTTTCACCAAGTTGGCATCCACCGTTAACATTATTGGTGCTTCAAGTAAAAGAACTGATGAGCTACAAAATGCTCAATCCATTGAATTTGCTCAATTGTTGGATGAGAATGAGATCGAGACTAGTAGAAAACTTAACCAAATGACAAATTTACAATGTACTGTAAATACTCGATGGTGCACTCACTTGAAGCTATATGTAGTTTGATGGATATATTTGTTGCTACATGCGCAATTCTAAAAATATCATCAATGAAGGTAGCTTTGCACAGAAAACGAATGCAGATGCAACTTTTGATGTAATAATGACTTTTGAATTCATTCTTATATTGCATCTTATAAAAGAAATGTTGTCAATCATTGATGATATTTGCCAAACGCTTCAAAAAAAAATCCCATTGCATTCTAAACACTATGAATTTAATATTCTTTACTAAAGAGCTCATCCAAAATTTAAAAGAATGTAGTTGGAATTCATTACTTCAAGATGCAAAATTGTTTTGTGAAAAACATGTTATGGAGATTCCTAATTTGCATGCTCGATATACTACAAGACGTGGCCGACCTTGCCACCAAAATGACTCTATCATAATAGAGCATCATTATCATATGGATATCTTTATTGCTGTAATAGATTCAATATTGCAAGAGTTAAATAATAGATTTCCTAAAAATTCAATAGAGCTCCTTACTCTATGTGCTGCTTTGGATTTTAAAGATGGTTTCAAATCATTTAAAGTTGATGATATTTGTAACTTGGCATAGAAATTTTATCTCCAAGACTTTACATATCAAGACATATGACACTTAAGTTACCAATTACATCATTATGAGCAGAATATATTTCATAATCCTCAATTTGAAAAATTAACGACACTTTCTCAACTTTGTCGAGCATTAGTGGAAACCAAGAATTTGAAGATCTATCCTCTTGTAAATAAATTGATCCATCTTGTATTAACTCTCTCAGTTTCAATTGCAAGCACTGAATAAGCATTCTCAGCTATAAAGCTTGTTAAAACCTGATTTTGTAACAAGATGGAAAATACATTTCTTACAGATTACTTGATTGTTTATATCAAAAAATAAATTGTTAAGAACGTTAGTAATGCTACCTTGATTGAAGATTTCATTGATGTAACAAAGTGAATGACTCAACTTTGATGAAGACCAAAGTTAGTTAAGATTTATGGTTTTATTTTTTGTAAAAATTCATGTTTCAACATATGGATATATTTTTAGATATTTTATCAAAGACTAAATTTTCTTTTTGGATTGGTTTTTGTAAATATCCATGTTTTCTAACAATTGGATGTATTTTTGGGTACTTTTGTAGACACCCTGATTTGAGACGGCTCGTAGGTGAACTCTCCAGAAGATGTTGCTTTGGATACGGCAGGCCTAACCTCATTTGAACTTTATTTGGCATCTTGGTTACCCTAAGCCTATAACAAATCCATGGTCCGATTAATAATTCAGGCAGCTAGATGTGGAGCACCAAGCTGGCGCACCAAGTTGGTGCACTAAACTGTCACACCAAGCTGGCGTACAAAGTTGGTGCACCAAGTTGGCACACCAATGTGGCGCACCAAGCTGGTGCACGGTCACTTTTCAAGGTGTTGGCTGTTAGCTTTCCATCTTCTATACTTGTAACCTTCTCTTGCGAGTATTCCTCTACGAATCTACGCAAGTTTATTAAATTTCGAGGCTTTTGGCATCCCAATGAGTTACCTCTTCATCCTTTTTAAAAGGCCATCCATAATCAACATTTTCTCTCTTATCAACTCACCCACTCTTAGCAACCAGCACCCCTACCTTCAGAGCATTCCCTTACATCCCTGAGCACTCCCAATTGTATCCAAAGCAACAAGGAGGAGATACCTTAAGCAATCCAAGGAGGAGATACCATAGGTAAGGTAAGTTCCTTTACTCTTCTCCATATAGATTTTACATGATATTCTCGATAAAACCTACAACTAGGCTGATATAATATCTATATAGTGATGTTCTTTTGTTATTTTGGGTGTTCATAATACTCCTTTCTATATTTATTGCTTCTTTGTCATGATGATTTTACATTGTGTGATCTTTCTTTTCAGTAATAAATCATAGTCCTATGTAACCACTAGTCATGGAACATGAGTTGTGATGCATCCTCTTTGCATGCTTTATCATTTCCTCATGCTCCCTAAGTCAACCAGATCATTGCATGAATCCTAAAATCCATCATCAGTAACTGCAATCCTTGTGAATCCATAAGCATGCATGTGACATCTGGGCCTGATTACCCATTTTTATTGTAAACCATGTAATTATTTGCAATATTGTGTATAATGGTTTATTAATGGGTAACCTGTTGTTTCTTGGTTGTGTGGGGTTGTGGTTGGCTTTCTGTGCATTTGCTTGTTATTTGGGATCCATGTGGAGTCTGGTTTGAGGATGCACAGTTGTCTCGATTTGCGTGCTCGTTCTTTCCACTTTTCTTTCTTTTCCTCTTCTCTCATTCACGAGCCCAAGCGACACTCATCTTCTTCCCTGGAAACCCTCCACCAACCCGTGCCACTACCACCAACATCCCGTGCTTCGTCGTCGTCTCCGATGCGATGGGTGGCTGGCTTGATGCGAGAGGAGGAGGAGATAAGAGGGAGAGGTGGAGGTGAGCATGTCCGGGAGGGCCGTGTTGCGAGAAGGAAGGGGGAAAGGAAGAATGGCGCGTGAGCTGGGAGGAGGTGGTGAGCCGCTCGTGTGTTCCGTCGGGGCGCGAGGAGGTTCGTCGGAGTGTAGGGAAGGTCGCCGGGTGCTGTGCCAGATACGAGACCCCTTTTCCTTTCCTCCGTTTGGTGTTTTGTTGATAATAGGACTATTTGCATGAAAATCAAGATAATGCATGGAAAATTGTAGAAAAATCATGAAATGAATGGAAATGTGCTATATTGCATGAGAATGTAGAGATCATGCGGTTAGGATTCATGTTTGTGGGGAAAATGTGATTTTGGGGTTGAAGGCTACAGTAGCCGTTCTTGAGCCCTTTCCCCTTGTGATTTTCGTATGAGTTATGTGCTTGATGAAATCATGAATGGTTTGAGGGGTTTTGAAGTAGACTTGAGGGTCTACACCCCATGTTTTTATGGAAATTTATGATGCATGTTTGGGGGGTCCGATCGGGACTCCCACTTGGGGTGACTTTTCGCTGCCTGAGCGGAGGTGTGTCCTGTGTGTGAAGAATTCGGTATACCGAAAAAATTCGGTATGCCGAAATCCTAGCAGATTAGGCCAGGACCCAGGTTTCAGTAGACCAAAATCTTCCGATTGACCGAAACAGGGGGTTTCGGCATACCGGAAAAATTCGGTATACCGAAACAGGGGGTTTCGGTATACCGAATTGAAAATTCGGTATGCCGTTTTTGCCTTGACTTTTAAAGGTTAAAAGGTGATTTTTAATGAATGTTAAGTGGTTGTTTTGGTATGGTGGGTTTATGCGAATGTTGTTTGCCCCGTGTAACAACATGGAGGCATGTGGAACCCCAAACAAATGGATTTGGGTGTGGTTTTGACCCTACAAATGAATAAAAAGATGATTTTGTATGGTTTTTGGGCTTGAGACCCAATTTATGGTTTTAATGTGATTTTGATGGCTTGTGTTGGGACCCCAGTGGGGGGTCAAGTGTTGCAAGGAAACAGAGTCCTGCAACGGAAAGAATGAAACTGAAAATGATATTTGAAAAATTGGAAAGAGTTTTGAAATGGAATACTAATAATGTGTTATGAAAAAGATTGTAGTTTCCGAGCTTGAGCCGGTGTAGGCTGAGCCTGGGCTTTTGAGCCTAGTTGTTCGGGTCACCGAGCTCGTAGCGGTGTAGGCTGAGCCTGGGCCATTGAGCCTAGTTGTTCGGGTCACCGCCAGTGTAGGCTGAGCCTGGGTAGTTGTACCTAGTTGTTTGGGTCACCGAGCTCGAAGCGGTGTAGGCTGAGCCTGGGCTTTTGAGCCTAGTTGTTCGGGTCACCGACGATGTAGGCTGAGCCTGGGTCATTGGACCTAGTTGTTCAGGTCACCAACTGGGGCGTCAGACAGAGACGTATCCCCGTGCACTTATGAAAATGAAATTGAGGCTGGTTGGCCGGGGCGGTGACATCCCGCAAGGGGAATTCATCGCGGCAGTGTAGGAAGGTAGGGGAAGGATGTCCTCAGCTACTGCTTGTGTGCCAGCTTACCCCTGATCAAGGTAACAACAGTAAAGAAAGTGGAAATGAATAAAGAAAGAGAAATGTGTTTTGGGTCTGGATTGGACTTGTGAAATGGTCCTAAAATCCTGAAAAGAAATGATGATGTTTTAACCAGTTGCCAGCCAATGTTTATGTTTTGGTTTTAAGCCAATGGGGCATTGTGTTTTAGGCTGGATCTGGTCAAAATGTGTATTTGAAAAGTGTGTTTTGGGAAGAAATCCCCAATATTGAAAATGGAATTGTTTTGGAAAAGAAAAATGAATTCCAAGAGGTTTTTGAAAGGAATGTTTTGTAAGAAAAAGTGGGTTTGGAATGAATTTCCAAATGTTTGAGAAAGAAAAGAGATATGATTTTTGAAAAAGAATTTGGTTTTAGGATTGAATTCCCAAGTGATTGTTTAATAAAAGAAATGATGATTTTCAAAGGAGAAAACTAAGTTTTTTGTAAAATGATAAGAAACGAGTTTCTATTGGTTTTGCCGAGTTTTGTTTGTGGTCGTGTTTTTTGGGCGCGTACTGGGTGACTTAGATGTCACTCACGCGTGCTATTTGGTTTTCAGGTGCAGACATCGTGCAGCTGAGTTCCGGTGCAAGAATTGGAGCTTCTAGGCGCACATCGTGATCCTGAAGGTGAGCCTTAGTTACAGTTCTATTTGTTCTGTAATTTTGTGTAATTATGCTTGTGATACTGTGATTTGGTAGTGTGCCTAGGATCGGGGCGTTACAATGCATGACTAAGGAGAGAATGATAAGAGTGTTTTAATGCCTGTTTATTTAACATGATTAAGTTCTTTGGCATCTAGGTTAATGATCTGAACAGACAGTAACCTAATTATTTGCATACATCTGGCCCAGACTCTGAAATCAGACCACAGTCTGAAATAGGGTATCTGAGGCGCACAAAACTGGCGCACCAGATTGACGCACCAGGCTAGCACACCAGCTAGGTCACAGGGTGCAAGCAACCCATTTTGCATTATGATTTGCATACATTTCTGTTTATTCTGGACTTTGATTTTCCTGATGTTTGATCTCTGATATGCCATGTTCTTGCTTGCATAATTTCAGCATATAATAACCCTGTTTGCATTAGTTTTGCA
>JAMKQA010083556.1:0-11189 GCA_024699735.1 Posidonia australis
TCAAAGTACTAGATCCTTGATCTTATTTATGTAATATCTTTGCATCGATGCTGGACCCGACATACGAGTGATACTTCTGAGCATTAGGACACACCCCTACACATCATGCACCCATATCTTAGACACCACACACATTAGCATGGCATGGCATATCGCCCTCGGGCGTATAGTAAAGGCTAAAAAGTCGATATTTCATAAGCAAATGAGAAACCAATAGAAGACCGATTTATCGGGCGCACGAGGGTACCAATACCTTTCTCGTGCGTAACAGGGATCCTTACCCATTTTTATGGTTTATGACATGCTTTTCCATTACATGATTTGCATGTTTTATATGGTTTTCCTCATTTTCCATTTTAATAGACTAGGTGGTGACTCCTGCATTTGCATTTTTATTGTTGTTTTTGCCGATCCCTCGTGTATTTTGGCCTTTTGCGTCGAAATTATCTCAAGGCTATTGTCGACATGGTTACAGATGGTTTGTTGAAAAGTGTGAAGAAGTGATCCTATATGTCTAAGCACATATTTTGTTGTGACTCCAATCGAGCTCCTTATATAATGAGAGAGGTGATTGTATTTCTTCTTCTACAAGAGTTTGTGATCTTGTGAAAGAAGGAAGTATTCAAATCACCTTTTTTGAGCCACTGAATATAGGAACATTGCCTCCAATAGATTTCCTAACATTTTAGAATCTGAAAATGCTCGTCTTATATTCTGTTTCTATTGCCACTCTAGAGGGTTTAGGGAGGTAGATTCATCTCAGGTGTCTAACGCTTAAATCTGATTCTCTATTTTCATAAGCCTAGACCTATGAATGTTTCTATGAATAGATAACCAAGATTTAATAGCAACCTTGTATTCCTTGAGTTTATAAGAAAATTTTTCTATCAGATTTGCTTCAAAGGAGTTCCAACAATCCCAAACAACATTATCAAATCCTTCACATAGTAGCAAAGATCTATAAAATCTAAAAAGGAGAGGGCCCCAACTTGGTTGTTTAGTGTCAAGACAAATGGAGATATGATCTAACACTATTCTTGATTTCCTAGTACAAATAGAGGCTAGGAAAAGTGAACTTCCTAGGCAAAGGAAATCAAGAAGCGGTCCAATTTAAGTAATATTTCTTCTTCTTGGAGATTGGACTAAGTGAAGGAGACGTTATTTGGAGATAAGTCAAGAAGACTAGAATCGATAATAAAATAATTGAAATTTGCCATTAGAGGGGTATAGCAAGATCCATTGGATCTTTCATGGGAAAATCTAATAATGTTAAAATCTCCACCAATAACCCAACTGTCACCTACAATCAATTGTATATGTTTTAGTTCTGTAAGGAGAAAACTTATCAAGCCAAGTGTGTTATTGTGGGGTGCACCCGTCCAATTTGTTAATGAGGAGATGGTTCACTTTGATCGTGCAAAGGTTATCGAATACTGAACCAGATTACCGGAAGGGACGGGCACCTTTTGCCTGAAATGACTGACAAGTGAAACCAGGTGTAGCCAACCTTGATCTTCTCGAGGACCGATCTGTGGATAGACCACCACTAGTTGAGAATCCAAGGACATAAAGTCCATGAAATGACACTCCATACTCGATATGGCTATTCTGGGTTCTTGGAGGTATCTTCGAACGATGGGTATACCAATTGCATTTATGGACTTTCCTGGATTAGTTGTATTTGTGGGCAATGTGTGGGTGTACTCCTTAGATATGTAAAACCTCCCGAAATGCATTAAAGGATGATGACAAGGTTACCGAGGCAGCCAAGTGAGGGTTCTAACTAAGTAAAGATATATTTCTTGGCTGCATTAGCAAGGTGGAAGATTCAAACCGCAGCTCCAGTGGTAATAAGATTGGGACTGAGCATATCCAAGGGAATATGCGATGTGTTTAATTGCAGATTAGTTGGAGGAGATGCTGAATCATGGAGGATCATTTTGGTGACAAGAGTTCTAAAGCATCAATCAGATAGAGTCTCATTAAGGGAGCCAGTCCATGGTAGAGTTGAAGATGACATTCACTAGTGCAGAATGGTACATATCATGTCTTCAACTTCGTGAGGTGTGGATTGAAGAAGTTCATGTATTGTGACAGCAATGCGAGAGATAGAGATACATGGATGGTGGTTGTAATGGCAGGACTTTGATTTGCCATGCAATGTAGAAGGTTTTACTGTTGGTGTGGCTGTGTGAGTTGGATCGCCAGAAGTAGTCACTGACGATAATAGACTCTAGACTACTTGGTATAGTATGCTTGTTGGAAGGTAGGGAGTCTATGTGAGGATTGTCTGATTCTTTCGAGAGGGATAAATGTGTGTTGGGACAGTCAATTTAAGGAAGAGCCTTTATGACTACTTCTAGGATCAAGCTACTTTGATGAAGGGAAGGGATGGTTATTGATTACCGCAGGTGTGACCCTTCGTGATGGAGGGTTGTATCTTCAGCTCTGGTTCGAGTTTGGCACTTCAGCGGGGAATGCCTTGCGTTTCATTCTCTAGTTGCTGCATCTGAGTAAGCATGTGACTTCCCAAATTAGAGCCGTGTATTGAATACCCTAAAGAGGACAAGGAACCTTGGGAAGGTCTTGTGCATTGTTGCTGCACCCTAGTGGTGCAAGGTAGCATTATTGGTGATGGGCTTGGTCTATTGATGATGCAGCTAAGGTTTTGCCGATTTTTGGTTGTTCTAGCTGGACCTAGGAAGTTTTGCTTTTGTGGAGGGTCGGACAACCAAATGATATTCGACGAGTGGAGATCCTCTCCTCTATTGTTTAGAGACGCCTGTGTTAGAGATTAGAGTTAAGCCAGAAAAGATGGTCATCCATCCTTGGTGATGGAGTGATATATGAACAAGGTGGGCAACCCAAGCAATCCTTGGATTCTGGTGCTTCTGGCTATCGTCAGGGATGCAATGGAGTTGTTATTGAGACAATGACACTTTAGACGAAGTTGGCCCTATCTTCTAGAAGTGGTGCTTTCCCCGTGAATAATGGTGAATTGTGGATCTGGATTGGGTTGTGGGCTTGTATGGCATGGCAATGTTGTGGACTATGCTTGTCATTAGTTAACAGAACCATGACGAAAGACTATCCAACTTGGGATTCTAGAATGGATGCTATGGTGCTCACAACTTAGCTCAGACACCACCACCTTGTGGGGTACAGTTAGTGGAATTGGAAGCATCTGAGAACATTTGTTTTCATGAAGTGCCACTATTTCCACTATTGATTATGCTTGATAGGGATACTAGGTCTACTTTTAGAGTCTAGAAGGTACCACAGGGAGCATCGAGTGTGGTGATGAATTCTAGTACAACTTTTTCACCCTCAAACAGGTGGACTGGCTAAGAAAGCAATTTGAACACAGGAATAGATGGGCAAAGGTCACTTGTGAACATGAGGCAGATGTTTGATTGTGATACCCCCATTTACTCCACGAATGGTGAATTTTGAGGATGAAATTCCTTTTAAGGGGGTAGGATGTAACTGTAAATACGGGATTTTTGGGAGGAAAACGCCTCGACATGCCTTGATACATTTTGCCACCTCGCTTGTATCCCTTGGGTTGTATTCGACTCCTTCACTCCACGGATGATGGAATCGATGTGATCGTCACTCTCAGTTCACTTTCGTTGGCCTTCGAGATGCCTAGAGAGATGTGGATATTGATATGGGTTCAACTACCGTAGGACAATGTCAGCACTGCGTAAGGGTTCCCGCACTGGTGAGCTTCTTCTTCTTTCTCTTTTTCTTGCAAAATAATATTAAAAAAAGTCGTTTGATACAGTGTAGTAAACAATTCGACAAAATAAATTACAAATATGAGATAGGAGGAAAAAAACTTACTTGAGGGGTTTTATCCCCCCGATTGCAACTAAATGCTTATGTCTAGCTACAACATGAAAAATATGCATAAAAATGAAAACCGGCAAAATGAAAAAAAAAGACCACTTTTTGTTTATGATGCGTATGCAAGACGTAGGATACCAACGTGACGTGGCCAGAGCTAACAAATGACTTATGCTCAAAATCTCTCTACTCTCTTTTTCAAAATAATTCCCCCATTTTCTAGATGTATCTTTGATGTTTCCAAAGGCTGAGGGTGCCTTTCTATTTATAAAGACACAGGAGGATCAGAAAAGGCAAAAAGATTAAAAAATGGCAAGATTATACAGCCACCATCAAAAGTTTCCAAATCAGAAGTGTTGTATGCCAAAACTGGGCATTCTATGTTAAACACCCAAATTTGGGCATTTAACACACCCAGGAGCCAACTGTGACAAATGAGGCATATTCCCTCAATTAATTGGGCAACCAATCACAATCAAAGGCTAATTAACATTACGTATGATTAAAGGAATCTTTTAAAAAAGGAAACAATTTGAATTCAAAATTTTTCGAAGGAAAAAAGTGGCTAATGTGGCGCTGCGGAGTTGTCAAGTGTAAGACACTGCAAATCTAACGTCTAACGTTAGACACCCATAACACAGCGTTCAACACAATCAGTCCAGAAATTTGCTAAATTTGATTGCCCATTCAAATGTGATCAAACAAGTGATTTAATAAGGCAATAAAGACCCCTAAACATGGAAAGAAATCTTGCTTGAAAATACTAGATATTTATTTTGGATCCAAAAAAGGAAACTTGATTGAAATGGAAAAGGAACAGGCTTGGAAATGTTAGATGCTTGGGATATAGTGTATAACGTTAAACACCTGAATCCTAGCGTATAATGTTAAACACTAGTATTTAGGCATATAATGTTGCACGCAAGATATATTAATGCTCAATGACCTGAATTGGCACATGAGCTTATAGAGAGTATTTGGGTTGAATAAAAGCCTTCTAAGGATAAATGAAACATGCTATGATGCAATGGAACTTAATAAAGGAGTGTCAAAACGAGATATCTACAATAACATCTACTTCCCAGGAATTGACTGCAAAATGGGACCGCGGGATTGATGATCCAAGAATCTAGATATGATGTAATTCTATATTAGGAATAGATACCCACTTGTGCATAATCTGGATGAGATGGATTATGATTACCTATGATTATTAGAATGTTTATCGGTAATCATGGTGAATTTGTGAATGGTTTTTCTTGATTATGCTTGTGATGTTTTGTTGACTCAGTTTTGTATGGGCCAAGCACATATAGTTGGTGGCTAAAATAGGCCCAACTTCTAGGTGTGACAGCTAGGCAGATCTCCCAGGTGCGATTTGCAAGTGGATGTTATTGACACAAATTGCTAGCATGCAATCATAATACAGTAAACTACAGCAAAAACACAGTGAACGTCGTCCCGTCTGTCACGCCACCTATCTCCACCACACCATGTTGCACCGTTCACCCAAGATTCTTGGGGGCTATTGGCGGCAATGCTTTGGCTAAAAAGGGTAGTCGTCAGCCCGAGCACAAAGGGGAGAAGGAGGAGCAGACAAAGAAAGAGAGAACATAAGAGTGAGATAGAGGAGGCAGTCGTGGCAGTCGTCGAAGGTTTGATTCGCTAGAGAGGAGCCGTCGGAATTGCTCGCTGGAGGAGGGAACCATCGGTGACGTTTCCGGTACACATCCTACTCATTTCTCTCCCTTTAATTATGTATAATTGATGAAAAACATGTTGATTGGCCTGATCTTGTCGATGGTTAGTGAATTCGAAATTTTTATGGTATTTTCAAGAATTTATCAGTGAGTTATTAGACACTATTGGAACCGTATGATCTTCTGCTTTGAATTTTTGTAACATGAGATAGGGTTAACAGTTTCTTGTAGTTTTTGCACCAAAATGTAGATCTCTTGGTGCTCTTGTCGATTATATATTTTGTGGAATTTATAGTGGCATGTGTGGAGATCATCGGTCGGTCCCAAAAAGGGTGATTTCCAACGATCTGGTTTTCTGTAATGACTCAGGCTTAAACGTTGTGTGCAAATGTATAGTGCGAATGGAGCGTGCGTTTTGGTAGCATGAGTGAGCCACACAATCGCCTGACGCAAATTTTCAACGTGAGCTTTTGTAATTCAGCTGCCTATTTCAGACTCTGTAGCCCTTTGTGAGTTCAGTGATTCATGATAAAATGCTTTGTAAATAGATTTATGCCTTGAAATATGGTTTCTGTGATGATGAAGTTTTGAAAAAGGATTTTAAAAGAAAATGCATATGTTTTGAAATGGTTTTCCAAGGTTTTTTGTAGGAACCATTTGAGCAGACAGACTATACCGACAAGGGGAATTGAGACCTCTAAGATGTCAACGACGCATCCTAGGTTGTGGTTGCTGAGTAGTGACTGAGACTATGGTACTATAGGACCCAGGGTATGGTAGACCCGGATTACTCTTAGTGTCGATGCTGGTTGGGTCTGGAGTTGGAGTTACCAAGTGCTTGGACACCAAGGAGCGTAGTGAGGATGCACCCCGTGTGTGTGTGATATTATAAATGAGACTGCCGTTGGGGTGGTTAAACTCTTGCTCGTGGTGGTTCACCACGGTAGTGTAGTAGGGTCAGGATTGGAGCCTCGTCGACTACTTGTGGATGGTCAAGCACCTATGGCCACGAGTGACTCGATGAGTTTTTGGTACTACATGTGCATGTGATTTTGAGCTGAAATCAAATTGTGATTTGGCTTGTGGTTTGAGCCAGATTCTAGCTATAGTGTGACTTGTGGCTTGAGCTAGATTCCAGCCGTGATTTGGTTGTGACATTGAGCTACAAATTAACTTGTATTTTGGGTTGGACCCTAGTTGATGATTTGCTTTTCGAGATGTATAAAAGTGACTTTCAAAGATGCATGAGTTTTTTAAAGGAAATGATGAATGTGATTTGAAAAGGCATGCTTTGGAAATGAAATTTCTGGATAATCGTGACACTATTTTTATTGATTTGATGTTCTTTCCGCTTGGATTTTGATAACGGTGGTTTTGTGGATTTTTGGATATCAGTAGGCAAATTCTCTGTTTCAATGTTTTCTGTAGACTTGGTTTTGACGAGATATGCCTATTCTAAGAAATTTTCTTTTGTGTTTTCTCGTCCTGGTTTTTGTGGACGAGTACTAGGTGACATTGATGTCACTCATGCGTGTTTTATTTGTATTTTATTTCTAGGTGCAACATTAGCAATGCAGTCTAATTCTGGTGCAACTTTTGAAGCCAGTTAGCAGCACATAGATTCTGGGTAATGGTAATTAGTATTAAATTTTGTTGTTAATTTTAGTTAATTCTAGATTTTTATTAATAATAATTGCTTGGGTAGTGCTAGTATTGGTATGTAGTGCAGTGGGGCATTACACGATGTCTCCCTCGATGCTATAGTATCAAAGCCCTCTAGGAAGGAGGGTGCGAAGCAAGAAGAAGAATAAGACCTAGCATTATCCCTATAAGGATATTGATGAGGGCTTGGAATGGTACTTGAGGCTCGTTTGAAGGGATTGGCTCGAAGAGATTTAGCTGGACAGGAAGGAGGAATTAGTGACTTAGATTATGGGGGTTCCAAGTCTTTTCCTCTTCAATAGCAGATTCCTCAGAGTCAAGAACATCCAATGCAGCCAAGAGAGCTTTCACTCGAGTTTTTTTTGTTTCTTTGAGGTTTGAACATTGGGGGTGAGGAATTATTTGGAGTTGTAGTCGAAACACTAATTGTCATTGATACGTGCCTTGTTTGGGAGGGACAATTGGAGACACGGGACAGATGTAGGGAGTCTTTGTATCGACTAAGATCGTTGCCCAGTCGAGAGTGGAATGTTGAAGACAATGGTGGGGCTGATCTAGACTGGTGCCATCTATTGTTCTGAGCAGTAGGAGTTAGGTCCCCTACCTCTCCAGCAATGGGCATTGGTAGGATCCTGGAATTGGTAGATATTGGAGGGGTCCTATTCACAGACCAAGTGTTCATTTGGTGAGCTTTTTCACGGCCCTTATCACCCTGAACTGGCGAAGCCCTATTCCAAACATTAGTTTTACTATTATCACTCCTACCACCCCATCCACCCCTATGATCACCTCTTGTTTTGTAATTCTTCCCAAAAGATTTCTAACTCCCTTGAAGGGCGTAGGAGCTCAAAGAGAACGAATCAGGCGGGTAACTAAATCTATTGGTTGGTGGTGCACATAAGTCCAAGGCGTGATTAAAGTGAATGGGGTACACTTTTAGGGAGAAACAGATGAACAAAAGCTCAGGCATTTTCCTACCAATATGGACCCTAACTTTGATTCTAGCAAAACCTTGATAACAAACATGCTCGATACTAATATCAACTTCCAAGAGCTTTGTAAAATTAGATACCATCTTTTGAAAAAGTTTGACGCTCCACAAATGATAAGGAATGCCTTCCATACAAATCCAAACCCCATTGTTGTCATTGAGGGTGTGAATAGCATTGGAGTTGGATGACCAAGGAGCAAATATGAAAGCCTGTGATTCTATGGAAGGGGAAATGAACTAGGAATTTCGAGTCTGTGATTCTAAAGACTTGCCATTGTTGATACTATGGCCATTAGACTAATAAATGAGCTACCAACTCTTCTTTCGAGATGTTGTTGTAGTTGGTATTAACCACAACATAGGTGGAGTGAAAGTCTATGTGTTCATAAGTCTTGTCCGACAGAGAAATAAGTATCGATTGGTGGGTAGAGAAGCCAACCACAAATGAAGGGGGAAAGGAGAATAGGAGTCTCATTTGCACAGAGAAGGTTGTTGTGCGGAAGAAGGATGAGTAAAAAAAAAAATGCAAATAGAGACAAAATAATCTAGAGTTTTTTATTTAAAATAAAATTCCATGAATCAACAGTGTACTCATAAATGACCATGTATATCACATTTAAAGCATCTTTTTGATCAGGTATAGAAAATGAACAGAGGGGATTTTTCTTGTCATTGTTTGACAATGGTCTAATCATTGTCATAACGGTGAGAAGATGATTTGGGAATGGATGCATTCAAATGCAAAGCATGTGGAGATTTTGGAGGTGTATTTACTACATGTAATGAAGAAGGTGCTAGTGGAAAAAAACATGAACCACAACACTTCACTGGAGAGACACTTGAGATCTGCAAGAGATGCAGGCATGTATTGTGGCGTAGGTGGTGCAATCTACGAGGCAAAACTTTATTCTCAAAAGCAATAGTTTCGTATTTGGTATTTATAATGACAATAGCATGTGATTTGCATTCTTGTCAGGAAAGAGAGAATCGACGGATATCATTCTGTCAGAATCATTAATGATTAAATAAGAAAAGATAGTGGGGTAGTTGAATGATGTGACGTTTAGGCTAGTATTCTACCTACCGCCCATTGATGTTGCCTCATTGAGCTGCTTGATCAGAAAGAAAGTCCATCAAGCTTGCAAATGACTATAGGATAGGTCTTGCTTCCCTTCAGGGTCTTCCCCTGCCTCGTGGAGACCAGAGGCTTCTTCAACAATGATTTCTATTCTCAGAGGAGTTAGTGAGGGAGGATCATTAATAAGATCCTTATTGGATTTTGAATTGATACAATCCTTGGGAGGGGGAGAGAGAAAGCAAGATAAGAGGAGGTCAAGGGGCGCAAGTCGGGCGTTTCAACTGGACATAGTTGCCACTTTGGTAATATGTGAAGTTGAATATGGGATCAAAGAGGAACCTTTAGAAGATGTTACAATAGAGCTCACCTCTACCAACAAGGCAGAAAGACTACATTTAGAGGAAAGTCATCAAACCCAAAAGCAATCATCTACCAACATAGAAGGTAGAAGAGGATCTACACAAGTAGTGTTAAAGCTTCTTGAATGAATAAGCGGTATCCATTGAGGAGAAAGCAAAGGTTGTAGATCTCAATTCCACTCTCTTATCACTATAGGTGATAGTGGTACAGTGGTATGGGAGAGATGATAGGAAGGTTGTGTAAACTCCTCACATGGGAGACAAATAAGAGTACTCACATGAGACGTCAAGTAAAGAGGAGAAAGTGGGGAATGAGAGGGAAAGAGAGGGGGTCCAATTAGATAAGAAGTTTCAACCAGTCTTAGGAGTGGTTGAACTAGTTCGAGCTTTCGTCAAGGAAAGGACAACAACACTCGTCTTCTCCCTATTGTTGATAGATAGAGTCAAACATCAACGTTGGTGACTTCTTCCCTACTAAAAGTGGCAATGATGTATTTTTCTCTCTCTTCTGAGTTGCGAATTGTAGCTCTTATCAAAGCTTTTTTTTGCAAATGATAAATATATGTATTAATATATTACTCGAATATGAGTACCACCATTAAGCAAACAAAATGACAATGTTTAAGTCACAAATACACAAAATATCCAACCCAAATAAGTATGGGGAGGAAAGATACAAAATGATAGTAAGCTTAAACGAAGTATTGCAAGTTTAAACTCAAAGCAACAAAACCCAATTAACAATAACAGGCCAAAAAGGAAATGACCAAAAAATTCATATTGGAATGCCAATGTTAAAAATTTGCCATTAGTCACCAAAACCGTTGGTTGGAGGTGCAGTTGGATCAAAGGCAAGCTTTGAAGAAGTATTGAGATCTTCTGTAGGCCCATGGAGAGACGAATGGAAGTAACAACGCCCTAGGCTACGTAGGCTTGGTCCCAATCCTGTTGCATTTGTTGGATGACTTGAGAAATAGATGTGGCCTCTGATCCCTAGCCTGTAAGAAGAGTATCTACCTAGCATGTCATGAGATGCAAAATTTGAAACAAAATGGAGGAGAGATTTCTACCTTGATTTCTAAAAATCATAGAGTTTCTGTAACCATGCCGTCGGGGGTGGCCACAAATAAATAATATTATGTGTGCCAAAAGCGGCAAAGCCACGGCAAAAAGAAAAGAAGAAAATGCAAAAAATGCAGGAGTCGCCACCTAGTCTATTAAAACGGAAGACGAGGAAAACCATAAAACATGAAAATCATGCAAAACAAATAAAAAGGGGCTGCGCAAACCAGAAATGCGGGTAAGGATCCCTGTTATGTACGAGGAAGGTGTTAGGCACCCTCGTACGCCCGATAAATCGGTCTTCTATTGGTTTCTCTTTTGCTCATGAAATGTCGGCTTTGCAGTCTTTGCTATACGCCCGAGGGCGATATGCCATGCCATGCAAATGCGTGTGGTGTCTAAAGTATAGGTGCATGATGTGTAGGGGTGTGTCCTAATGCTCAGAAATATCGCTCGTGTGCCGGGCCAGGAGTTGATGCAATAATATT
>JAMKQA010084058.1:0-18803 GCA_024699735.1 Posidonia australis
CCGCGTGCAGCCAGTTTCCGGTGCGGGAATCGGAGTTTCTAGCCGCGCATCGAGATCCTAGAGGTGAGCCTTGGTTACAGTCCTTTTGTTCTGTAATTTGTGTAATTAGACTTGTGATGCTGTTGTTTGGTAGCGTGCCCGGGTTCGGAGCGTTACAATTACAATAGTTGGCACTCGCTCACAATGAACGGACACTTGCGCACAGTGAATGACGCACACACTCAATGGTTGGACACTTGCGCTTAGGGAATGTCCCACTCTATTTCACTACAAGAATACAAGAATGGGAGAGAGGGATGCACACCTTTGTCATCAACCCTTACTACTCCATGTGCAGTGGTCCATGTTACTGACATCCTTTATATGCCTGCACCTCAGGTCCTTGTACATACGTGCCCACTACGCATGAACCTCACTGGTAGTAAGGTTGAGGAGTGTGATAATTCTCCCCCACCTATTTCGTCATCGCCCTCGATAGTTGACAACTTATGACACAAAAATTCGGCAATTTTATCTTTTAATTGCCAAAGGTGAACATCCTGTTCCCATGTTGCCTCCTCAGGTGGCTGACCCTCCCATTGCACCAAATAGAACGTATTTTGTCTGTGCCTTCCGATGTCTTCGATGTGTCAGTCGAAAATAACTGCAGCCTTCTTGGCATGACTCCATCCATTTCCACAGTTGCTCTTTCTTGAGTAGATCTGTGAGTGGAGCTACGAGTTTGGAGTATCCTTTAATGAACTTTCGGTCGATCTCGATCTTGGAACTAAATGTCACGCACTACTTTTTCCAATCAAGGAAAGTCAGGCACGTGGCACTAAGATGGTCGAGGATCCACTCTTGGTTCAGCCTCTCCCTTGGCTATTTCACCCAATAACAAGTCTTGGGACACAAGTGACACGCACCCTGGTCACTGTTACGATGGTTTGCACTCGCTCACAATGAATGAACACTTGTGCTCAATGCAGGGACACTTGCACACAGTGAATGACGTGTGCATTCAAGAGTATGTCATAACCAACAAGGATGCATTGATTGCACGCGGGCACGAGCAATCAAGTTGCCAACCAGGTGCAAAGCACCGCGGGCAATATTGGAGCAAAGTGACGTTACGCAAGCAACTCATACCCCAGAGGTATCACTTACCCTAAAACGTCGGTTGGGAGCGACTGTCTCTTGGTCCTCTAGAACTACAAAACACTTAGGCCTCACCCTAAACAAATAGCTCACGACCTTAGAGGTATCACTCATTCCGAAAAGTCGACCAAGAACTTAGGTATTTTGGCCCATGAAATTCTTTTTAAAACCTTCAATATTTTCCAAATCCATTGCAAAATTATGCATTTTCTTTTTCGAAACCCTTTTGAAAAATCATTTCGAAAATATTTTGAAAAATCAACTCAAAAGCATCATCGAACACTATGCCAAACACGACACAGCAAAATTACAACGAAAATCACAAGCTTTGAACTACTTTTCAAATCTTTCAAGAAACCTATTCCAAAACATTCGTATTTTTCATCAAAACCCTTTAAAAACCATTTAAAGCATATTTCCAAAACATACTTAGAGAAGCCCAAAAGCACCCTTCTAGTATGATGTGCACCTAGAAAGGGCCACACAAAGTCCAAGGCAACGGTCTTGAAGTTCCATTCAACTTTCAAGACCAAACACCATACTCATCTAGAACTCTACATCTTAGTGTCAGAGTGTAAGATACCTACTGACCTCTGTCTCACATGGCCACACCCAGCTCGATGTCAAACACCCAAATGGTGTCACGAAATACTTGATTCAGTACACCACATTAAAACTAAATCAACACATAATCCTAGGGTTAAATATGAACACTAATGTCTATCTAAATCATTAAGGAGAGTGACTTAGTATTTCTAAGTCATATAGCCTTTTCCATTAAACCATAACCTAGTGGGATTTTGATAATGTATTTTAGACAATCCTTAAACCATTTCTAATGATTATCCTAATTATTATTATGTCATAACTGCCTACAAGGTTAATATAATACTAAACATACTAAAAATACCAAGAATAAGTCATTAAGGGCTTAAATGTAATTTAAATAAAATCTAAGGACTAAAAAGTAATCTTCAAAAAGTTAGGGACCAAAGGTAAATTCTACTAACTTAAGGATTGAAAGATAATTATCATAAAACTAAGGGGACTAAAGTGTAATTTTACCATAAGTTGGGGATCTAAAAATGATTCACACAAACTTTAGGGGTTAAAATGCAAAATGCCTGAACACTATTCATAAATTAACTACAATTAAATTTTTTATACTAAAAATCTATTCTTTGTCCAAAAATTGCAAATAATATACCAAAGTGAAGACTTCAACGAGTTCTACAATTTAATACCAAAAGACAGAAACACAAAGATCCAACTAACGTATTCTAAAAAATCATCAAGCAAAGTCTATAGGTACTATTCACCTAAACAATGCATCCAATGTCATTAATGTCCATAAAACTACCACAAATCCCTTAGAAATCTCTCAAGCATTCACACCACAAAATCATACTACCATGCTCCTACAATCCAAATTTGACATTAAAATAGAAGAGTCTACGAGGTGTGTATCTTTCACCAACAAACACGTACGGCGACAACACCACCTCTCGAGAGCCTAGATCTCCTTCCTCTCCAACACTCTCTCTCTTTTCCTCCTTCTTCCCCTCCTTCTTCCCCTCCTCTTCTCTCCTCTCCACCTCTTTATATAGATTTACAGGTGGCTTACGAAGGAAGCTCAAAGAATGGCTTACAGAAGAAGCTTCATGAATGACTTACAGAGGAAGCTTCTGAAATAACTTCCGGAGGAAGATTCACGAGTAATTTCTGAAAGATGACTCACAAATAACTTCCTAAGGAAGACCCACAAATAGCTTCCCGAAGAAGATTCATAAGTAACTTCTAGAGAAAGACACACGAGTAGCTTACGAAGGAAGCCACGCCTGTATAGGACCGTAAACACTCAAAAACAACCACGCAACTACTTACAACTCAAATATCTCGTGCCAAGGGAGATCAACTACCCAAGCACACCAACAAGTCTACACAACCCCAAAACAATCCTCGAGGCCTCCACGAGGGTCCATATAGCATCTCAGACTCATGACACTAGAATACGTTGTTTAAAACTCAATCATGACACCAAATCCACATAAATGTGGCTTAAGTTTTGAGTTTTGAAATTTGCACTTTCTACACCTACAATTTGCACTAGAAAAGTGCCTCCAAATTGTACCTAATCCATACAGACCACTGGTATTAAACGAGTATTTACATGCATCCAACATAAAGTGTACCACACTCTACATCTAATATTCAGAAAGGAAGAAAAAAAATACTAATGAAATATCGAACTCAAAGTGTTGTTTCTAATCTAAGCCATTATGGATGGTTCTTTGATCATGTTAGGATACAACAAGGTTTGCCTAAGATTAATTTGAAGCATATTTATGATTGTGGAGAGAAGTTCCATGCTCTATGATTTTGATTTTTTTTTTCAGTCGTCATGACTATCCTTGCATAAAATATTAAAGGTTTAGGTAGTAGTAAGAAACATAGGAAGCTTAGGAATATAGTGCGAAGGTGTAGATATAATCTACTTATTGTTAGTGAAACAAAGGCTAATTCATTCTCTCTTGCTCTTCTTAGATCAATTGGGAGTGGTAGGTTAAATGTTTGGAATTCTCTTTCATCTCAACGTAATGCTGGGGCATCTTAATGGATTGGGATGTCTCTCTGGTGTTCAAAATTAGCATGTACCTTAAAATATTTTCTCTTTCAATTCAATTTCAGAACCTTTCCGATTCATTTACTTGGTGGCTCACTGGAGTGTATGGGTCGTGCACTCATCCTTTAAAATTGTAGTTTCCAGATGAGCTCCGTACTTTACATGATTTAGTGAGTAAAAATTGGATTGTTGGTAGAGAATTTAACCTCATTAAATTCTCTTATAAGAAGTCTAACAATTCCACTTCCTCCCCACTAATGGCCAATTTCAACAATTTTATTGCTGAGACCGGTCTTATAAACTTTTCTCCCTCCAATTGTTCCTTCACCTAGTCAAATTTTCAAGAGAAGATTATCATGGTCAAACTTGATTGTTTTCTAGTCTCCCCTAGTTGGAAATCACACCTCCCTAGATCTAATTGCATTAGGAAGGCTAGGCTTATCTCTAATCATATTTCTATATGTCTAGATACTAAGTTCCCAAGGTGGGAACCCGTTCCTTTCTGGTTTTATAAGACTTAGTTGCTTTCTAATGGGTTTGAGAGTCTTGTTCAACAATCTTAAGCAGAATTCGTATCCAATGCTGACCCTGTTAAACAACTCTCTTACAAATTGAAAGCAATCAAGGAGGCTTTAAAGAATTAACTTCTTTCTCAAAGAAATGACTACAATGCTAAATTAGAGGAAATTAAAGATAATATTCATAGGTTGGATGTCTTAACAGAATGTTCATCTTTATCCATGGATGATTGGCAACATAAACAACCCTTAAGAAGAAAGCATTTTAACACTCTTAAGCTAAGGATTATATTGAAAACAACGTTCTAGGATTCATTGACCTAAGGAAGGTATAACAACCCAGATTGGAAATAACACTTCAAGTCAGATATTTCATTAATGTTTTCTAACTTTCTTGATATTAAATGCAGAGTGTAGTGCATTTTATATTGAACACACCTAGACACGCGTTTAATACCAATGGTCTGTGTGAGTTAGGTGCAAATTACAAATACTACTTTTCTAACACAAAAAAGTACAAATTTCAAAACTCAAAACTTAAACTACATTTACTTAGATTCAACATCACAATCGAATTTCAGATCTCGTGTCGTAGTGTTATAAGTCTGAGATGCTATATGAACTCTCGTGAAGATCTTAAGGATAATTTTGAGTTGTAACAGTTATCGATGAACTATGACAGTTATATCTTCTGACATTGGCCACTTCAATTGTAAGTGATTACATTACTGTAAATATGTACTTACAACTTTATGTGCATGTAACAAGGACCAAGAGATGCTAATCATAAGGACTCAACGTCGAAGCATAGATTTGTTGAGTATGAGACCCGTACTCGTGTGACCACACTCGTAAGCCACAAATACATGCATAACCTCTAGGAAAGAGAGAATTCTCGATTCCTGATTCCTCCTCCGTCATCTTCTTTCTTTCTTCTTCTTCTTCTCTCCTTGTGACGAGAGAGAGAGAGAATTTAAATAATTCATCATTCAACCTATTTATAACCTAGTTATCTTAAAAAGGTTGATCGATCAACACGTATAAGAACAAGTCAAATTTGAGCTAAGATTTTCACACGTTTAATTTGATCTATAACTGATTGGGTCAGACAAATATAAGAGACGCTAAATTCAAAACCAACACATTTAATAAATGAATTAGACAAAATGGCCCACCTGAGATTTTTCCAGGTTGCCTTCACGTGTTGGGTCAGAACTAAATAGCTGAAGTTCACATTTTTAACATTCAATTAATTAAAAATTACAACAAAAATCTGCATTATTATCGAAACTTGTGCGCACAACCCTCTTTTTTTTAGTAGTAGCTAAATGGTATAAAACCTCCACCATCCAGTGGACTAACAATAGCAGTAAGCAAAAACCGTCTACTGGAACTCATGATGCGTTCGAGTAAAGTTAGCTAAGCGAGACCACCAATCACTGTTTAACACTTCTGCAGTGAACATCATTTTAATCTCAACAAATATCATCAATTTGTGCCCAGAACTAGTACAACCTTAACGCATCAAATGGAAATATGCATGAAGGAAAATTTTCTTAAACCGGCAAAAAGAGAGTTGACAATTTCTGCCGGCTTTCAAGAATTACGGACTATATTTCCTTTTCCTCTCGAGAAAGTAGTTGCATTGTTTATCGAGCAGCAGTATTGTGGTGTGTTACCTTTTAAGACTACAACGCCAACAACTGAGACTTGTGATCAATACCATTAAAAATAAATGTTCCAGTGAAAGGCACAAATTGTTTGGTGATAAGCTGCAAGAGTGGAAAAAAAAAAAAAAAAGGTCAGCTACTACCCTACAAGATAAGCAGATTGTAATATCATTGCAAAGGAAGTAGATAAGTTGTCAATAAAACATATGGCTGCAAACCTTTATTGCCTCCTGGGATGCAATTCCTCCTACAAAAGCAGCAATCGCATGAAGCTCAGCACCTCCGTATCTGCACATTTCACTCAACAAATCCTCGGATAAGCTTGAACCATTGCAACCAACTTCACTCAAAATGCCAACAGCAACAGTCTTCAATCTGAACACATCCTCATCCATTTCACTGTTAGGTAACCATCGTTAAATAACATCCAGCATCTAGCAATGTAAAAAAAAAAAAAAACCAAAAGAGATTGCACTTCAAGCCATACCCATCATATAGTCCAGGAAATCTATTGTAAATAGCAGCGAAACGGTCTACAGCTCGAAGTAGAATGTAAAATCCAACAGCTAAACTGCAAATAGAATGAAATTGAGGAGAAACAAGTCCAAGAGCAGTCATATTTCGAAGTAATTAAATATCAATTTACTGTAAATCCAGGATGATTTATCTTACATTACGCATATTTGACAGCAACAAAAACTGTAAAATATGTACTCATTTTCGAGCCTATGCTCTAATGCTGTATTCTTAGTCATGAACCATCAAGAGATGGAGATCAAAGTCAAAACATGGTTCTACAGGATCAAAATTCTACACAGGACATAAAAAAATGCACCAGGTTGAGCTCTACAAAATTCTTATTCCCTTCACTCTATATAACCCCAAGCACCTTTTTAGATCCAGAATAAGTCCGGAAATAAACCTAAAATAAGAATTACTATTCCGTTTGATTGGATAAAAATCAGAATAAACTCGGAATAATAATTTCTATTATAATTTACTTATTTCAGAATAATTATTCCACATAAAGAGTAAAATAAAATTATTGTACTAAATTATTCTAATACATGTATGTATAAAGTATGTTTATTTTTTATTTAAAAATTAATACATGTATAATATGATGTATACATACTTCAAATTAGATATATATATCTTAATAATCAAGTTGATTATTATTAATCTACATATTATCTACTTATTTTAATACTTATTCTAATACTTAATTCACTTTTCATCCAAACTAGACTTTCTTATACACACTTATTCACCTTTAAAAAAAAGTCACTTCCAAACTGAATAACAGTACTATCAGAATACTAATATCACTTTCTACTTATTCCTACTTTTCTTATTCTACATCCAAAGAGAAATCAAATACTTGGATGAAAAACATTAGGTCATATCATTTTATAAGAACAAACACACACACCTTCGCATGTGTACTGGAATAATGTTCGATCTACATGCAGCCAATATAAATTGAAGTAAGCCCCTAGACAATCATTATCAATGTGCTCCTCAAATCATGTAAATATGGAGTTATGGACCCTCGCCATAAAGCTTACTTATGGCAAGAGATAATGGACTTGTATTAAACTTATATGAGACTAATATTCTCCACAAGCTTAAATGATTGTAAATTACTTATTCCACCCACTATGAAAAATATTTTTAGCCATAACCTTTGCTACGAGCAAGGTTATATCAAATTTGTTTCACCTCAAAAAATGGTGCATATTATGCAGTTACACAAATGTCAAGCATCAAGCCTCTAAAGAGGCATCATGGATGACATTACAGAGATATAGATACTCAATTGTTATTTTTCTTTATTAAAAAGGAATTATTTACGATTTTATAATAATTCTATCAATCAATATAAAAGCCTTGCCTGTAATCTTCATCCACCAAGTACTTCTGCAATTCTGCCAAATTTGGAGATGTAAACTCATCCTCAATGGAGCGGTATCTGCATACCTGGAAATTACAATGAGTCAAGCATTAAAAGACCAACTTTGTTTAGTGTAGCCTATTAGTCTTTTTACCAAATTACAACAAAATCATGTTCCCATAAGTTATACAAGATGAATCAGTAAGAAGTACATCTAGTTGTTTTCTGAATAACACCAAATAAACAAATTAGAGCCATGTAGCAAGAACATACAAAGGTAGAAAATATCTTTCAGCGTGGATCTATATGTCGTTTCAAACAATGTAGATGAATATTAGGACTAAGGAGGTCCATGGGTAAGAAGAATAAACCATATCAAAAACAAGCATCACTCAACTATTTACAAGGGATAGGTATATTGTATATGCTTGAAGAATACACGATATCTTGAACATTAGAAGTGAAGACAAAAATTTGACATCGCACAATAAATAGAACTATAAAAAAACTTAAAACCAGAGTAGATCTGAAAAGGAAATTGTGTGAGACACAAAGCAAAGAATAAGAATTGCACAACTCAAATATTGACCATAAAGCATAAAAGGTTGTATCTAGGTGACAAAGGCAGAATTGTTACTTTATTAAAAAGTCACCTAATGAACAATATATTTAAGAAATTACGGGCAATAACAGCCAAAAGTTCAAAAAAGAAGCCACAGTTTTGATGGTATTTATCAATTATGTGAATATTGAAGTTCCCCCTCACCACACCCCCGCCTTTTTAAAAATAAAACTCTGAACTCAAGTGTAGAAATTAACTTTTGACTAGAAAATGTAAATACTGTTCCACCCTGAAAAGCCGATAATATTTTGGTAGAACTATTGGACCATTGTAGATTCTAACTAGAAACTACATGCTTAAAAATTATCCAAAAACTTTATCTAACAGATCCTAAGAAAGGTCACAAGGGAAAAGCAGAACCAAAAGGCATGGGAATTGGATGACTAAAAAGGACTCAAATATGTGTAGGATTTGTAGTGGTGTAACAGTATGCCATAAGTAGAAGTTACAAACATTTTAGAGCAGCATTCAACTGAATCTATTGTCCACCTACATCAAAATACAATGGCTTACTGGATTAAAAAGGGGCAAAAATGATGACAAGAATGCAAGGCAATCAGAAATTCCAAGATTGAGGTAGTGGACGCTAGACAATATTACTAAAGAAAGGCACTTACAGCAAGCTTTCTTGCATTTTTGCAGAAAGTCTTTATTTCAGCCTTTGAAATAGCACCAGCATTTCTGCCTATTCGCCTCAGTATTTTGCTAACATGGTTTTCCATTGCAAAACAATCAGCCTCAGCCTTAGCCTGGTAGATTTTTTGCAAATTTATGTAATATCTGTAACAGAACAGTAGGCAATATCCTCATTCAAATTCTCAGAAAGATAGCACTAACTTATAACAAGTTTTTGTACTTTCTAATTAGTCTGGCACTAACTCAGTTGAAGATGTCATATCTGGTATTGATCCCTCAAGAGGTGGCTCCCCATCACCATCGCTTTCAATAAATTCCTGTTAACAATTACACTATCTATTATTGGTTATGACAACCTCAAACAATTTTTTGGCCAGTGGGTCACATGTCTTCTTCCAGTAATACTGTTTTACAGTCCATACTAAGTACTAAACAATTACACTATTTGTCATTGGTTATGATAAGGTGACAAGCTCAAAGCAGTGTGTCATGTATCTTCTTCTACTAAAGCTACTTTACAATCCACAATAAATAATAAACAATTATGTTATTAATGTAATTATAGAAATACAATTGAATTCATGCTTTCTTAGTAGTTTTGTATGAGGAATAACAGAACTAGTGAAGAAATTCCTGAAACTCACAAACAATTCATATTCATCTGTCTGGGATAGGTGATGTGTATATTGTAGGAAGAAAAGCATCTTCAGAGTCACCATTACATGATTGGGCATTACATAAAAGTATATGACAGTGAAAAATAAACACACAGGTACACCTTTAAAGCTGCCACCAAAACCCAAAAGTTCGGTGAGGAAGCATCAACTTCAGCAGAACTGTCGTTTATCACTTGTCGAAGATGAGCACCTATATGGCAAAAAATAGTACAACTGAGGATAATTTTCTCATAAAAACATATGAAAGTTGGAAATAGAAATCAGAACCATTAAAACTCAAAGCAGAATTCACTTAAAGAGTGGCCTTCCATTAGCCATGTGTGCAAAAACAGATTAATTGTAACAGGCAAAAGGTTTCAGACAACATCTTAATCCCACTATGTGCAATAAAGGACCAAGAAGCACATTTACAAAGCCACCACATTCTTGAAAATGTGAACAAGGTAGATATAGAATTACCAATTAAATATGCCCAGAGGACAAATCTCAGTGCAGCTTTCTGTTGACATCTTATTTACAAGCAACCTAATGTGCTCACATTTCTGTTAACCATTAAACCTATATTTTTACTCTCCACAGGATGAGTCACAAACATTTCAGGAATTGAAACAGGAACTTCACAAAGAGTAAAATCTGTTGTCCCTCAAATAGGGCACTTATCAAAAATTCAAAATGAAATACCACCATTGCACATCTGTGCTATTACTAAATATCAAAACAAATCTTACAATTGAAAGTGACTGCTGTAAAATCAAAGTGGACCAATTCAATCAGGTTATTGTACCATGATTGATGATTATATCAACATAAACATTGGATAAATGTTTGTGTGCATCATGGACATAGAAATGTTGATCCATCACAATGGAAAAAGAAACCAGATACGGACATAATATAAATTTTCAAAACTTACTGATTCCTCGAGAAGCTGAGACCTTGAATGAGGCTTCAATAGCTTCTTTGTAATTTTCTTCATCTAGATCAAGCCGGTGTGCTTTTAAAAGATCCTAAAGGAAGAGAGAAGGGTTTTTTTTTAAACAAAATTGACAAATTTAGCAATTCACGCAAGTACTGTGAAACAGAACAAAAAACGAACCACATATCTACACCTTGAACTCCTTTTTCTCTTCCCTAGTGGATGGCAAATGTCCACCATGTGCATCAGCCCATTTCTCTGCAATCTTGATTAGAATAATTATGTATGGTATATGTTTATGGACAACAGGATCTGTGATGTTTAATTCAATGCTTTTTGCGAACCTGCAGGATATTTGGATATGATTAGCAAAAGCAAGAAAGAAAGGATAACACTTGCATATATTGAAGTAGAAAAACAGAATATGGGTTGAAAACAAATTGATGATCTTTCATTAACTGATTAAGGACATGAATAATATATTATTATGCTTGATCCCCTGAAAATATGTACAGAAAAGATGCATCAAAAGTAAAGAATTTAGAATTTACAGCTTAAGCTCGGGCCATGGATTGTTAAGTCGAAGATCATCTAAAAAATGATCAGGCTTTGTTTCAATGACATTATGTTCCTGGCGCACACACAAACATATTCAAACAATGCCATTTATTCAATGTACATGCTTCACACATGATACACATCTTTCTTTGTACACAAACATTACCTTCAAACTGATACGAACCAGTCCAGCAAGGCCATATGAGCGTGCAACCACCAACATGATATTCTCTTGCCTACATATCTTATCCAACTTCAACAATGACCTTTCCAATAGCTGATAAAAAAATGAAAAAAAATAAATTAAACCAAAAGACTGAATGTCAAAATGTCTTCCAAGAAACAAATCTCCAAGTAGACAAGATTTGGAGAAGCACTTGATGATACCAATAAAAAATTAAAAGATAAAATCAGAGTAGAAGCAAAGGCAGCATACAAGCACCATTTATTCTGAGATAATAAGGTAATTAAGGTTACATGCTAAAGACTGGATTAAAAGGCTGTTCCTCAAGCAGCTTGCCAACTCAGCATTGGATTTGTGTTGATTGGTTCAAATTGGGCTCAAAGTTGGCAACATATGGAAACAACCAGATATGGATGGATGCAACCCCAATGGGGAATAAAAACCCATTCAACAGCATCAGAACCATCAAGCTGTTGAAATCCCACATAAAAAATTCATTAGAAAAGTAAGACAAATGCAGGGGGTCGGTCATATTGGTACTAGGGCAATAAGTTGTTGAAGAATTGTTATACACTTTGTGCACAAGTGTTCCAAGGAACGAACCGAAGGAGGTGACAAAGAACAGCTTTTTGTAGCACTTATCTTGCACTTCATTCAAGACTAATACCTTCTTGTAGTAACAATAAAAAAATTACAATAGTTGATAGATGAGAAATGAATGAAAATAAAAAATGCTCAGAACCTGATTTAACAAGGTTAGTTGGGATGTCGTCATCCTCCTTCACAGTTCTTATGTTGATGTTTTTATCAACCTATGCTCACATTGGACATGGTTCTGTACATTCTTGATTTTCAACCATTGTGCACTCATCGGCTATTCAGCTATTGTAAGTTATTATTATTGGTTAACTCACTGTATTTATATTTTTCAAGTTGCTATTACAGAAAGGTGTTAGTCTTCAACTAGATGAAGTAAGAAGTTTAGAATTCTTACAGAGTTGACGAACAAGCACCACAAATGGCTGTTGCATGTCACCCCTGTTGGTTCGTTCATTAAAATACTAGTACTCAAAATGGATAACAAGTTCTTCAACAATTTATTCTCCAGTATCAATGTGACCCCTGTATTTGTCCTTGGTTCCTGGATGGTTTTGATGCAAGAGAAGTTTGCCTTCTTACTGGGTTAAGGACCGACGGGTATACTGTGAAATCATATAAGAAGCCAAAATCTAGGATTTTCACAACATATTTTGCTAATGATCATTCCATCTCGAACTACGAAAATAAGTTGAGCGAATCGAGACAGATCCAGAATTTCGTCAGTCTCATAGTCCTCATGCTGCTGAATGAGCTTTTATTCCCCCCAAGAGTGCTTCCCTCCATATGTGGTTTTTCCCATACATTGACAACTTGGACAAGTTACGGGGGTATGCATGGGGGAAGCATGTGCACGAGGTTTAGTTTAAAAAATTCAGATGCTTTCTGACCAGATGAAGAACTTAAACTTGCTCAGAAAAATAGGGTTGTGTTTTAAAGATGCCCTCTATTCTTGCCATCATTCCCAATCCTATTGCCATTTATCTTGTTTTGGGTCATTTTTCCTGGGTGCATCCTACTGAAGATTATGACAACAAAGATGCATCAGTACATGCTTAAACGAATAATCCCATATACCAAAACATTGTTTATATCATCCCACTCAACATTCTGTCTCTATCCAGTATCCAAATACGTACTTAGCAAAGTGGTGACATTGCATAGTCAAAAATTGAAGTACCAATGACATGCAAATGGATAAGTACCTGAGTTGCAATGACCAAGGTAAATTGAGTAAAGAATGAAGGTTTTGTCTCAATCAAAGTCTCGGGAGACTCTTCCACAAACTTGGCCCTGACAGCATCATTGAGCTCTTGCAGGAATGCACATACGCATTTCGCCTTTGATTGCCCAACACTTTCTCGATCCACTGTGAATATTGACAGAATCATCATTGATCAGTGTAGAGAACAACAAAAGGCAAGCAAAAACAACCAAAAGAGGCCAGGTATCCAAGGACATGCCCATAAAGTTGTTCCCAAGATCGCCAGCTTCAACTTTTGACCCATCAACAACTGTGACGCTCCCAATGCCACCCAGCACCAGATTTTTCAATGTTTCGGACCCTGTAGGGCCACAGTTCAGCAAACATACACTAGCTTTCTCGAGTGCCGCCTGCCCTTGCTCTCCCCAAATCCTGCAATTCACATACACACAAGGCGACATTTTTTAAAAAGACGCATTTCACGATGACATTCTTTCTAAAGCAATCCAATAGCATCAAACCCCCAGGCACTATTGTTCAGAAGAGTGAATTACTATTCCCATCAACAGCCGACAAAGCTAAATCGAAATCATGAAAGCATAACATGTAGCACCACGAGCAGACGGCAAAATCGTGCTAAAGGTAATTCCATGTTCATGTGAAGACATATTCGCTGGGGATTTCGCACGAAGGTGAAGAGACAACGACAGTGATGCCGGAGACAAAGAGGGAGAGGGAAACTGCGACAGAAGAGAGAGAGAGGGGGGCGAGAGAGGGAGAAAGGGAGAGGTGAGAGTGGAGATTTCTAGTACCTGAGCTGGCGATCATATTTGTTCTTCGGCTCCGCTGCCATTGCCGAGCTGTGGTGGAGACGACACAGAAGGGGAATCAACGAAGAGCAAGGGAAAGGGGCACTGCCGCACTGGGGTTTAAGCAAAGGAGTGCAGGAAAAGTAGCGAGGAAGAAAAGGTAACGATCTTGTGGGTCTTGAAGAACCAAAATGTAAGGTCCGGATCCGACCCGATAACAATGGATCCGGTTATAAGCCAATCTAGTACAACCTGTAATAACATATGGGTACCATTGATCTATTCAAAAGCTAATTTGCTTCATGCTTGAGAGGGTCATTAGAATTTACACGTTTGTTTTGTTGTGAAAATGTAGTTAATTAGGATCACCATAAGAATATCGAACTTGATATGATTCTATGTCACATAGATGACTATTCTGTTCTTTGCCAGCAGGCATTTGTAGTAAATTGGTAAATTATAAACAATGAGATTTCTTGCAACCTTGGTCAATTTCTCTTATCTTTAACTTGGCAACTTTTCATCCGTTGCAGTAAATCACATCCTCTTCTTATATTATTATTGGGACATTGAATCTTCAAACTGTTTCCTATTGAAATTGCTAATCTTTGGTGCTAATGTTCAAGCTTTTGGGCTATAGCTAGAACACTTAAATGCATATAATTGCTAATCTTTGGTGTTAGTGTTCAAGCTTTTGGGTTATAGCTAGAACACTTAAATGCATAGAAAGGATAGTTTGTAGAGTTGAAAATGAAAAAAAAATAAGGGAAAAAAATATTTTCTCTTTGATCAAAATGTGTGTTCAAAATCATGATATTTGTACACATTTTCTATTGAAAAGTAAGTTCTTTTGATTTTCAACTCATTCTTAAAACATCTTATTTCTTTTCCATCCATAAAGGTAAATTTTGAAGAAAAAATATTTTTTCCTTGCTTTTTTCATATGCACAAATACTTTTATTAGAATCAAACAGAAAATAAAATCACATGATTTCATTTTCCTTCTATTTCCTTTTGACTCTATATTTTCCTTTTTTTTAATTTCCTTAGCACAAATAGACCTTAATGTTCAAGAATGAACTCATTAATCTTTATAGAAAACTGGCAACTCCCATATGTAATTCCCACAACAACCTCTCCATTAGGTTTAAACTTAATTCAGATATAAGTAAGATGGGTGTTCATCAATAACCTAATTTCCTATTCCTCAAGTACCAAAGAAATGTCTTAAAATTGCGAGTAAGCAATCATATAGTAAAGTTATCATACAAAGTCATAAGCCAGATAGGAAATTGTAATGCATATGTTTTTATTTTAGGATCAATCTCATTAGTCTAAAGTAAATTTAATAACTCCTCGATGCATTCCAAAAGTATGATTTAGTTTGGTGATGGTTGAACAAGAGTAAAGGAGGTAGCAGAACTAGTAGCAACGACAACGACAATAGAGAAGCCACAAGATTAGGGATGCAAACGGATCGGATACAGTACGGATATATGGGTGTTACCATATCCATATCCGTTTTCGAAATGCAGATACGGATATCATACGGATAGGAAAATTACATATCCATATCTTCAAAAAACGAATACAGATACGGAACGGATAAAAACAACTCGGATACGGATAAAAACGGATATGAAAACAGATATGAGAAGATAATCAAATAAGTACTTAGATAATCAAATTACGTTAATGATAAGAAATCATCAACATTATATAAAAAAAGGGTTGTTTTTACTTAAAAATTGGTATCATGTAAAAGACATTTAAATGTGTACATCCAGACTTTCAAGATGATCTTTTACTGCTTCATTCAGGCAAAATGTAGAGAAACTGGAAAAGTTGTAGTAATTAAGAAAGTTCTCCAAGACAGGGAGTTGCAAATAATACAAATGTTAGACCATTCTAATATTGTTTCCCTCAAGCATTGTTTCTTTTCAACAACCGACAAGGAAGAGTTGTACTTGAATCTTGTACTTGAGTTTGTTCCTGAAACATTGAATCATCTTGCAACTTGCAAGGCATTATAATAGGCTGAACCAACGTATGCCCCTCATAATAGGTTGAAATTTCTAATGTGTGAAGATGCTGCAATTAGAATTTTCTTAAAATTTTCTATCGTAATCGTTTATCATATGAATACTTTGATGTACAACCTTTTATGAGTTATGAAATCAGTTTTGTCCAATTGCTCTGTTGATTCTCAAAAAGAACAAGATAAAGAACCACAATAATATATAACAACACCAATAATACATAAAAAGTACCATAATAGTAAACAACCACAAAAAGTGTGACATGAAATTAATACACGATCCACAAAACAGTAGCAACAACAAAACAGAAACACTTTAGATAATATGACATGATTCATAATATCAAAAAAAAAGAGAATCATCAGTTTGCCATACAAATAAAGCATGATCCAAGAGTCGTATTTACCTGATACAAAGAGAAAGAAGTAAATAAAGTTAATAATTTTATATCAAATGACAACTAAAATACAAATATTATATGAAAAGTTAATACCAGAACTCATCCTCCATCGTATCAGACTCTACTTATTCTATTCCTTGTAGCTCAATATGATCACTTGTTGATGCTTTTGAAGAACTAGCATCGGTAAGTGACATGATCTGAACCATATGATCACTTATTGATGTCTTTGAAGAACTAGCATCAATATCCTGAAATAACATACAAGAATCTGACCCATCAATTGCTTTAGCTTTCAACCAATCTTGTGCACGTATCAAAGTCTCTACCATATCCGGAGTCAACCTACTCCTGAATGAATCAACAACTCGACCACCAGTACTAAATGCAGATTCAGATGCCACTGTGAATACTGGGATTCCAAAAACATCTCCAGCCATTGCCCCAAGCACAGGAAATCGCCCCACATTTATCTTCCACCAATCCAAGACATCAATTTTTTTTCCATTGATGTCTTTCCATCGTAAAACCTTCTCTTCCAAGTAATTTTCATAGTCTGTTTTCTGTGGTTCAACTTCATCAGCAATAACCTATTCATATCTACTTTTTCTTTTCTCACCACAATGTTCAACAACATTTTCTATAGCCAAAACTTGATTCTCATCATTTTGAAACTTGATAGAACATGCATAAGAGAAAAACAATTTTTTATTACACTTGCAATCCCATCAACTTGCTTTTGGTATTCATTTCCATATATTTCCTTGAAGTAGACTCCAATGGCACGCATTTTATAACGTGGATCTAAGAAACAAGCCACAGCTAAAATATTGTTGCAAATTTTCCAATACTTATCAAATTTTGATTTCATAGCAAGTGACATAGCAACAATAATTTCATCAGAACTTTTAGCCCATTCTAAAAGAAGCAACTGAATTTCACAAAATACCTCAAAGAATAAATTTGAAGTAACATAATTAGAACCAAATAATAATTTAGTAGCATCATAAAAATGTTTCAAACATTTACTCAACATTTGTATGTAAGTCCATTCATTATCTTCAGGGCAATTAGTGTAATTTGAATCTTTGAATCTTTGAATCTAAATCTCTTAAAAACTGTCTTATACTCCAATGCACTAACTAGCATTAAATAAGTAGAATTTCACCGAGTGCAAACATCAAAAGACAATCCTTTTTTGATACTCATGTCCATTTGTAATGCAGTTTCTAAAAAGCTTGCTTCCATTTAAGGTGAACAAGTAACATACTTCACACTTAATCAAACCTTTTCAATAGACTTTGCAATCACTTTGAGACCATTTTGCACAACAAGATTTATTATGTGAGCTGCCATAAGTTTCTAATCAATGTTCCACCCAAGCAAACGATTAAGAAGATGATTGCATATGTCAAAACCAATGGATCCATGCACATTAACGAAACTAATGATCTTTTTCTACGACTTCCAATTATTATCAACAAAATGAGTAGTGATGCACAAATAAGATTTGTTTTGTGTAGATGTTGTCCACTTGTTCATTGTCAAGCTAATTTTGCAATGAAGTTTACCAAACAACTCGTCCAAAATCTTCTTCTCATCATTATAAATAGAAGTGCACAATTTTGAAATAGTTGTGCGACATGGTATCTTACGTAGAGATGGAATTTGGGCTGGGACAGCCAGGCCCATGGAAGTTGCGGCCCGCCCGGGCCTGGACCGGGCCGGGCCTGTTGCAACAAACCATGGGCCCGGCACGGCCCATGGCCGGCATGTGGGCCTGGCTTACGGGCCGGGCCGCCCCAATGGGCTTAAAAAAATTTTAATAAAAAAATATTTTTTTATTAATATTTTTTTTTTGAAATACAACAATTTTTTTATATAAAAAATACAAAAGATGTTTACATCATTTGTTTTACATTTTGTTTCAATTTTTACATCAAGAATTATTCTTTTGGAGAGTCTGTTCTATCTGTTGAAATTGATGTCGCATCATCGTCTTCTTCTGATTCAGACTTCAAGCTCAAACCTTGAAAACGATCAACCGCATCGTACCAATTTTTTAAGCAGACGGACGCTTCTACAGACTTCTCTAATAATCTACATCTTTTATCATTTAATACTCTTTTTCCTGCAGAAAATGCAGATTTTGATGCCACGGTTGACGCCAGAATCGTTAGTAAATCTTTTGCCATTTTTGCAACTATAGGAAACCTAATAACTGTAGTAGACCACCAATTTAATATATTTAAGTTATTTATTTCTAAATCACTAAAAGCAATTGGGGATTCTAAATAATTGTCTAATTCATTATTTGTA
>JAMKQA010084333.1:0-12176 GCA_024699735.1 Posidonia australis
TTCACCCCCCCCCCCCTCTAGAGAAGCTTTACTATCCAACATATATGATCACAAAATCCACTAGTTTTCAAAAATAAGTATCATATTAAGTCATAAATACAAGTAACCAACAACACATGATTATTCAAAAGATTCTCAATCTATTAACAAAATATTTTGCCATAGAATGCATGCTCCAATAGTAGAATGCAAAAAATCCTCCTTCCTAGATGAAATTGGTCTATCCAACCATCCATGCATCCAATCATCAATTAATTCATTCCTCAAGAGGAGGAGGATGGTTGCAAATAGAAAAGTTCCACACATCCTTGATGAACCTGTACATAAAAAGAAAGATGAGATGCATCTTCTTTAATTTCATAGCATAACAGACACGTAAGATTGGGGATGATATTACGATTGTGAAGACATAATTTCAAAGGTAAACCCTTGTTATATAATCTACATAAAAAAAAGAGGTAAAACAATGATCGACAACATAAGAGAAATTAAGTTGGACAATAAGAACAAGAATTTAAAACTCCCTCAAGAAACATTTACTCAATCGTTATAAAAAATAGAGTTAACTACTTGATAGTATCTTATGCTATCACTAATTTTCAATTTACTACCTTGCATTTCAAAATACATCACTTTAGTATCTTGAACTTTGTTTTTTTTTTAATAGTATGATTAGACTAACGATGTTAAACTTTCGCCAAAGTGTCTAGTATGTCCTTTGTTTTCCCCTTCTCCTTTTCTTTCATCTGGTCTCTTCCTTCTTTTCTATACCTTGTCAACATCAGTTGTGTCCATCCAACTTCTTCTTTTCCTTCCTTCCCTTTTCAACAGCAGTCTTCTTTTCTAAGTATCGAGGCGATGATTATCGTGGCATTTTATAGTGATAGTGGTTGTTGTGGCATCAATGATGAAGCAACAACTATGGTAGAGGTGGCAAAGCAAAAATTGAGGAGGCAACGATGCTAGAGTTGACAAGATGTCTCGACAATGGCATTGTCGTCTTCTCTATGGTGGAGGCAATGATAGAGTGGTAGTGGCAACTATGGGGGCAACGAAGCAATAACTGTGCTAGCGACAATAGTGGAGTGGTGGTAGGATGTCGACGATGGTGTTGTCGTCTTCTCTATGGCGACAACAGTGGTAGAGTAGTGGTTACAACTATGTTAGGGTTTGGAAGAGGTTTAACGAAGAAAATGAATAAATGGAAAAGAAAAGGAATATAACATTAAAGGTATTTGGTCAATTAATTATTGTAAATCCACACCTACGAAAAGAAATATCAAAGGTTGATGATGGAAGTTCCAGATACTAAAATGATGTATTTTGAAATTCATGATATTAAATTGACATTCAATGAAATAAAATACTATCAAATAATTTACCTTAATAAATATAAATGAGCTCACAAACCATAGCCAAAGTTTTTTTATTCTTTGTCAACCATAGCCAAGGTAGACAAACTCAATTCTCAATGGAGTTACGCTAGGTACCATGTAAACATATGTAGCATTTAATTGTGGACATCACTTCTTGTACACTTAACCTATGTTTAGATGTAGGAATATGGACGAAATAAAGATAGAATTGGAATACTAATTCCGTTTGGAAAGTCAAAATAAAAGGGAAATAGTAATTATTATTCTGAATTATTTATTTTAGAATAATTATTTCACGGGAAATGTAGAATAAAATTATTCTGTTAAGTTATTCTCATACATGTATATATACGGTTTGTTTATTTTTTGTCTAAAAATTAATACAAATATAATATAATGTATACATATTTTAAACTAGATATATATCTTAATAATCAAGTTGATTATTATTAATATACATGTTTTTCACTTATTCAAATACTTATTTTACTATTTTCTATTTATTTTTATTTTTCTTATTCTACGTCTAAAAAGAAGCTGATTATTTTTCTTATTCTACGTCTAAAAATAATGGGTATGATATGTAATAAACGCTACTTATGACCGCTAAACTAGCGCTTTTTCTATCCATCTTTCCCGCCTCCTTCTCAGCTCTCCCCCATGTCGGAGAAAAAGCGCCGCCGTGCCGACTCATCGGCGGCGCCGCGGCCCAAATCCCGGCGCGGGGCGTCCACCTCTTCCCCACTCTCCTTCAAGAACCGCCTTAAGTCCGACTCCGCCATCCTCTCCTCCCTCCACCAGCTCCGCCGCGCCGCCCAGGAGCCCTCCTCGTCCAAGACCCTAACCCTAACCGACCTTGACCTCTCCTCCACCTGCCGGGAGGTCTCCGACCTAGATCCCTCCTCTGTGAAGCACACCATCGAGCATACCATCCTCGCCGCCGCCCGGTCCATCCTCGCCGAGAACGGGTTCTCGTTCAGTGTGCCGTCGCGGTCGGCGTCGAACCAGATTTACGTTCCCGAGCTCGACCGTATCGTTCTCCGTGATAAGTCGTCGGTGAGGTCGTTCTCGAGCCTCTCCACGGTACGGAAGACCGCGGTTACCACGAGGGTGCTCTCGCTTGTTCACCAGCTGTGTCTCAAGAATATTCATGTCACCAAGCGTGACCTCTTCTACACTGATGTCAAGCTCTTCCAGGTATTACAACATGGTCCTAGCACCCAAAAAAAAATTGGGAACTTGTAGTCAAATTTTGTAATGAAGTAGAGGATCAAGGTTTGTGTTCTTAATCTTCTACTAAATCATTCTTTCTAAAAATCATGATATTTGAAACCCAATGAACTATACGATGTTCCTGGATGCAAAACCCCAAGATTCATAACTGTGTTGTTATACTCATTCATTGATTCTTAAGTGGAGTGTGGAGAACCCTTTGAAATCAACATCATCTGTTGTTTTCCTAAAAGCTGCTAAAGTGACACAATATGTGAAGTCGTGAGATTTTAAGAAAGAGTAATTCCAGTACCATGTTTAGTTTTTTGATATAAATTCATGCTTCTAAGGTTTTGATGAGGATATTTGGTTTTTGTTTTTTTCCCTACACCAGGACCAATCTCAATCTGATTCTGTACTCGACGATGTATCTTGTATGCTTCGTTGTACTCGCTCATCTCTGAATGTTGTTGCATCTGAGAAAGGTGTTGTGATTGGAAGACTTGTGTTCACTGACGACGGTGACAGGATTGATTGTACTAAGATGGGTGTTGGAGGGAAGGCCATTCCACCCAATATCGACCGTGTTGATAACATGGAGAGTGATGCTTTATTTATACTCTTGGTGGAAAAGGATGCTGCATTCATGAGGTTGGCTGAGGACCGATTCTATAACCGATTTCCATGTGTGATCATCACTGCAAAGGGGCAGCCAGACGTGGCCACTAGGCTTTTCCTGAAGAAGATGAAGACTGAGCTGAAGTTACCGGTGCTGGCATTGGTGGACAGTGATCCATATGGGCTGAAAATCCTATCTGTTTACATGTGTGGGTCGAAGAACATGTCATACGACAGCTCAAACCTCACTACACCTGATATCAAGTGGTTGGGGATCAGGCCAAGTGATTTAGACAAGTACAAGATCCCAGAGCAATGCAGGTTGCCAATGACAGAGCAAGATATTAAGACAGGGAAGGATTTATTAGAGGAAGACTTTGTTAAGAGGAATGTTGGCTGGGTGGAGGAACTGGAGATTATGGTGAGGACCAAGCAAAAGGCTGAGATTCAGGCTCTTAGTTCATTTGGATTCCAGTACTTGTCTGAAGTTTATCTACCACTGAAGATTCAGGAGCAAGATTGGATCTGATTATCTGAATACTACTACTTGAGGTACTTGGATGTTTATCTACTCTTGTCTCATAAACACTTTATTATGTCTATATTGTGTGGAGTTTTTATCTGATTTAATCTTTTAACAATACAAGTCTATGTATAATATAGTTGAGACCTTCCGTATACATGCAGATGTCTTATCCTTTTGAGTAGCTTGGATCATGATTTTAGTTTCTCTGAGTTTGTCAGAAAGGTCTTCGTCCCCTCTTGTGTGATATGCCAACTAAAACAAGAATTTATTTATAGAAGGTGTAGCTTGCACCTTGGGTTGATGAATTAGGTCCCCAGATTATACGTGGAGGTTAGGGAATAATAATCTGATTGTGAGTGTGTGACTGATTGGTTGAAGGGACTACTGTAGAATGAACTCACCATCTTGGGTTGATTACCAGTTGAGAGTTACTTTTAACGCCATCTCATCTGCAAATCCCCCTTGAACCTACCGCTGAAATTGTGTGATAATTGTGCTGCAGTCGCTAAAAATTTGCCTGTTGTCACATGCTATTAATTCAAAGTTATCGTATTTAAAGTAATTGTTATGCTATCCCTACAAAAAATGAATTTCCAGCTTGTGAACAGTTTTTACTATTGATGTCTGAATTGAATAGTGAATTGAGGTCTTCTCAGGCATATTAGTTGATAACATGGAACCGCCTGTCAATAAGCAGAAAAGGACAAGCAGAGCTTGTACAACCATTAGCTTCTACAACACAATCTTCCCTATCTTTAGAGTTTTTCCTCCAGTGTTTTTTCATTTATGACCTGAGGGCTTATAAAAGAGGCATTTAATTACTTCTTTTGTGAATATAAGCTTGTCTAATTATGTTAGGTATAAGTATGAGATTCATCTCAATTTATAATGCCTGGATCTTTTGTCTTTCTGTTTAGAACTAGTGAAAAGTTTGGAGAAATGCTTAGAATTTCTATCCACTGAGCTGTTATGTATACATGTACTGATATCCATAGTAGGAAAAAAAAAACCCAGATCACAGATTCAGTGCACTTAATTAGAGGGACTGCAAACTTTTTATGCCATTTACATTGGTATTGCGTAATGGCTGATTCATGCCATAGCATTTGTCTGGCCATTTATATGAGGCCCATTTATTTGATAATCATCCAGAAAAGCAAAAAAAAGCTCCTTCAGGGTTTCTTTGATTTTTCATCTTTTTCTTTAGCTCGTGTTCTAGCAATGAATTCTTGGGTGAGTGAGGGTTTTCTCAATCCTGAATTGGTAGCACATTATGTAAATAACATTGTTTCCTGATCTTAGCTCTGATGCTTCTGCTATTAAAGATAAATAATGTGAAATCTTACAAGAGTTTTGTTTTAATCAGGCACCTTCAACGATTAGTGATTCACTCTCTGGGAAGTTGATGAAGCTTCGTGATCTTGCTATCTTTTAGCACAGCCACCACCAGCTTAATTTCTGAAATAATGGAAACTGAAAATAGAACTTACCATTGCTGTTATATCTCTTGCTAGTTGTTGTAGCCAGAAAGGATTTCCAATTATGTTGTAAGATTAAATGTAAGCGATATGTTCTGTTATTATGTTAGACCCAGCAAAAAATTAAACACAAACGTGTTCCGAGGTAAATTATTTTGACTTGTTGAAGAACATCTACCCCTGAGTCACTTCATCGGCGTGAATGTGCAGCATGCCTAACTTAATCAGTTCCAATAATAATAACAATAATAGTAACAGATATATGGATGGAAAGATGGAACATGTACCAACCTCCACATTCATCACCTCAAATTCATGAGTTGGCAAATGCCTGACCTTCCATACTGGTGGGAAGCCAGTGTATCGGTGAGACTGATAAGATCCACATGATTGCCATGATTTTCACCACCATGTATTTATTGTCGTTTAGATCATGTCAATTAATTGAGTTAGTCAAAATATTGTGGTTCCGTGGGCTTCACTGGAGGTGAAACCTTGATGTCAACAATTTAGTACTATTGTTTGCAGTTACTTGGTCTAGTGGTAGAGTCTTTTTATCGTTATACGGGAGATTAGAAGTTCAGAAGTTCGACTTCCACAAAAATTATATATTACGTCACATAAGTACAGTATATATCAAATACCGTTAAAAAAAAAACAATTTATTACCATTACTCGGAAGACACGCAAAAACAGACTTTATACTTGATCTCGCGCAGCAGCCCCACCCCTATCCGGATCGACCACAGATATCAGTGTTTATGGGTCTAACGTGGATTCATCTGCCACGTGTGAACATCTGGTGGTTGCCACAGCTGGAGTACAACATCTCGCTTCTTCTTCTCTTTCTCCTCCTTTTCCTCCTCCTCCGTCACCACCGGTGAAATAGTGGGGGAAAGTATGCATCTGCAAGTGGGAAGATTGGTGGCACGACGCATCTGGTCTCCCACCACTTCTCTGCTGAGACCACACTGCTCCAAAGACGATGACCGCGGCAAGGACGACAGCAGAGGTAGCAGATATTTCTTGCACACTGATAGTAAATTGGTCTTCTTCTTTATCTCTTCTTCCTTTCCAGTTTCATTGGTTCCAAGAAGTGGTGATTCGAGACGTAAGGTGCCATTCTTGCTGATTTCAGTATCGCTTTGAATTGTTTGTATTCTTGGTTTCTACCCCCCCTCCTTCCTAACTTTTTTGTTTTAATTCATGATTATATGATTGAACATGTTGAATTCTGTCTGTATTAGTATTCTTGGTTTCTACGATATTGAACCTTCCTAACTTTTTTGTTTTAATTCATGATTATATGATTGAACATGTTGAATTCTGTCTGTATTAGTATTCTACACTACTTTGATGTTCTAGTTTGTGGTCTTGATTTATGTGTTTGTACAAGATAAATAATTAATATCTCATTCCATGTATCAGAGAACTTAGGAGTTAGAAATAGGCTTCTCTGTTTTAGTGAGGAGGTGAAACTCGTTTTAAATAAATTTTGCACAACAGAATCTCATGCATAATCTTTAGTTCTCATCTGACTGATTAGACTCAGCATTCTTCATCCTCTTAGAAATCAATCCTGTCTAGTTCTCATGAACAGCACGAGCAAGAAGCACCATGCACCCAGAGATTTCTTTTTGAGACATGAGAGACACTAGTTCTGTTTACAGTTACAGGTTACACTTACCTTCCATTTCTATGGAAGTCTGAGTTGAGCATCTATTTTCCTTTAATTCAGGTTTCGCAGTTGTTGCTATCTGTAACAAACATGTGCACTCTCTTTATTGTTGATTTCATGGCTTCTCATTTCTCAGGTGATAGACTGCCAACTGACTGGGACAAAGCTTGGTCAAGCTTTAGCAAGCCAAGAAAGAAGAGCCTCTTCTCAAACTTCAACCCGGACAAGTATGTAAGCCGGAACCCGAGGCGTTCGGAGTATCCAATGTCCGAGGAGATCGATCCGATCAGGAAAACGGAGAGATCCAACCTCATGTTGTGGACTAGTCCAAGGTTCACCCTGATAGGAGCCATTGTTATTGTATCAATTCTTCTAGTCTATACAATTTTATTTCCACTCAAATAGTATATTCCCCCTGATTTATCAGATGTAAGCCTCTTAAATTTGGAAGCATGGCACAGTCAGAGATAACCACTCTAATCCAAAGGTTCACATAGGGTAAGCCCCTACAAAGAGCATTCAGGTCTCTCTTTATGAAAATGGAGGCTAATTCTTAACATTTGCTTGCATTCAGAACACCAATGAATATGTGTGGTTAGACTCTATTTGATATAATCCCCCAAAAATTCATAACGAACTCAAATGTCTGATTCTTTCAAATCCCAACAACTTATTTTATATATTACAATAATAGCCAGGTAAATCCCCTATCTTGATCTTTCATAATTAAAATCCATCTTTGTATGGGACTGGGAGAAACAATTAACATAGCCATGATCTCCTAATCACAAAGAAGGAGAGAAACAATTAACATAGCTAAGCAGCTATATCCTCATGTGGTCTCATTACTCCTAATTATTTCTCTAATGTCTCAATATTTGTATCTAATTCAAATATCCATTGAGTTTCCATGGCAGAAAAAAACTGAATCACAGAATGAACGGGCAAATTCTAGCTGACAAGATGCATGTACAAGATTTGGTATAGGAGGAGTGGAAAATATATGCATACCGATATCAAAAAAAAAAAAAAAAGATTTGGTATACAACTTGGTCGAACCCTTGCAAGTTCTCGTTTTGAGAAATTTCTGGAGCCCAACAGAAAAAAAAAAAAAAAAACCCCCCAAAAAAGCTGTAATTTTATTTTTCTTCTGCAACAAAGAATATAAACGTCATTAATATGTACCACGGAGTCCCAAGACGCATGAGTTAATCTCACATTACAAGGGAATGGTATGGTGGAATTCTATTTGAAGCCGCCGATGAGCATGGACTTCGCCGGACAATCCCCTCTCGATGTCGCTCTGCAGCTCTCGCAACGGGAGCGCTGCGAGAAAGCCCTTGATGAACTCCTTGCACGAGGCAGTCCCTTCGCAAAGGACACGACGAGCGCAACCATCGGCCACGTTGGGCCCGGCGGAGGCGGCGGCGGCTGCGGCGCCGTCGGCGTCGGAGTGGTCCTCCTCATCCTCCTCCACGGGCTCCTCCTTCTCAAGCCTGTAGATGGTGCTTTGCTTGCTGAACTTGAGAATGTAGGCGTGGTTGCACCCCTCGTGGAGCCTCTCGCCGAGCGTGTCGATCAAGTAGATGGCTTCCCTTTCGACCTTGAGGACGAAGAAATGGTCGTTCCAGCTGGTTATGTATATCCTTTCCTCCGACGAGTCGGTGCAGTCGATGTTCTCCCACATGCTGTCGAAGGACATGGTCTCCTTGAGGTGCTCCAGCCCGTCCGACATCTTGTCGAGGCTGAAGAAGCTGACGTAGGTCGTCGCCACGGAGATTGGTCTCACTTTTGCCTCCAGGACCGTCTCCAGATCGAAGTGCTGGTCGGAGAATCTTTCCCTGTTGTCGTTGTCCTCGCAGAGCTTCCTCCACTCCGACGACCCTTCTCGTATTAGCTCATCGAAGTGCGATCGCATTGGGAGGGTCTTCTTGTTCTTGTGTAGCCAATCGGCAATGACTGCGACGAGAACAGCGCAGGCACCTCCACCGTCGGCTTTCTCGCTACACTGGTCGATGGAGGCGAAGAACACGTCGGTGACGAGTTCCATCTGGCCATCCCTGCTCCTCACGCTCTTGCTTTCCCAATCTCCGACGTCGAAGCCGCCACCACCACCACCGTCTACAGCTTGGAACACCTCCTGTTGATGCAGCAGGACTCGGAGCGAGCTCGATCGCATGGTTCTGCCGTCATTGTTCATGCCACCACCACCACCACTACTACTACTACCTTCCCCAGCACTTCGTTGCCGTAGAACCAGCAAGTCTTCCGAGGAATTTGGAGGCCTTGCATCGCCTGCGTCCTGGGAGAAATTACGAGGACGTGCTTCGAAGCCCCTATCGAGAACCGGTGTCTCTTCGGTCGAATGACGACGGCTTCCAAAGCCGAAGCTGCGGCTTGTGAATTTTGTCCTGGACAGTAATCTGGAAAGGAAAGGTTTCTGCTGCGTTTCTTGGCCATTAATGGAATATTGCCAGAAATTGCGCTGCTTATGTGAGTAATCTCCATGTTTCAATTCCTCCTCCGATGATAAATCTGCATCACTTGCTTGGTTGGTAGAGAAGATTTCGCCCTTTTTTCGCTTCTGGAACCGGGGGTGGAGAGTCAACGCTCGAAGCAACGATGGTTTGGTGCTTTTCTTTGGCTCAAGATGAAACAACTCCACTGTGGCCTGGCGTGAGTCAACGACATTAGCATCAGAGTCACGAGTTAAATTTTGAAAAAACAAAAAAAAAAACGGACACAATAGATCTGAATTAAAATTTTATTATTAAACTTAGAACTTGTCGGAATGGATATTACGGTTAGTTCCGTCGCCGCAAACACGCCGTTGACGTTGCACTTGACGGGGATCCTCAGAGTCTTCCCTTTCTCACGAGCAAACTCTGAAACATCGATCTGGGCCTTCCCAAGAACCATGGCCGCGCTGCTTGACTGGAAGTCGAACCCCTGGGACAAGTTTCAATGTCGAACCTTGAAGCAGACATGATAAAAATCGACGAAACACACATGAAAATCCTGACCATCTTACATGGATCTCGATATGGACGATCCAGCTTCTGAAACCTCCCCCAGAGCTCGACTCCCTGAGCTTGCAGACATGGTCGAAGCCCTCGTTCCAGCTCGCGACGCCCCCGGCCTGGATCTCAGGCTTCCTGGACGTGCAGCTCCGCCTGGCTCCTTTAAGATGCACCCCTGTTCTCTGCCTGTTCCCCCTCCATTCCACCTGCACCATGAGCCCACCACCGTCGACGTACCGCGAAGCCTCCGCCCGCAACCCGACGAGCTCGTGGATGAAGAAGTGGAGGTTGAATCTCGCCACGGACGGCGCCGGCCACACCTTCCAGTTATGCATGGTTGGGGACGGACTCCGGCGAGCCAATTGGCCTTCTTCCGCCTGGTCTTGGAATTTTATCTCCACAAAGCAGGAAGAGGACGAACCGATGGATGTTATTGGTGTGGGATAATTGTCAACGTTCCGTTCTGGGGGCCAATGGTCAACCACCTTTGGGTGTTGGAGTCCTCATCCGTCATGCAATGTGGGGTAATGGACTTGTTCTTACCTATCCGTTTCTAGGCCTATTTCCTGGTTCCATATATATCCTTCATTTCATTAAAAAGTTTTAGCCACTTTATTGTTGTTACAAAGATGCCACATTTCCCCCAAAAAAAAAAAACCAGAAAATTGTTGTTACAAAGTGTTGGAAGAACACGTGGTTTATGTGTGTTTATGATGATACATTGAACAAAGGGGGTAGAGTACCTGCAGCAGGTGCTACAACCAATGTGATGGTAGGCAGGCACATGATTTATTTTTTTTTTAAATAAATATATAAGGAAAAAAAATAATCATATAAATTTATTTATTAGATATTTTTCTACGATGAAATTTTTATTTAAATCAAACAACTTGATACGAAGGTCATAGAATTCAACAAATTTTGATAAATTTTGACTGTTGAATCTTAGATTAAAAATTAACAGTAAATATAACTCAGGTTAAAATAAAACTTTAACACATATTAGATTATCGTATAGTTTAACTAATTGTATAATTAATTTTTTTAAAACAAAAAAAGAAAATAAGAAAATGATGCCTACAAGAAAATGGAACCTTTTTCTTATTGAACAAAGTTTTTTTTTTTTTTGTTAACAAAAAAAAAAAAAAAACAATAAAGTTGGTCATTTTTATTTCCTACCACAAAGTTAACGGCAAAGCTTGCAAATATGTCCTCAATTTCACTTTGGTATTGATTCTGAGCCCTAGCGTCCGAATTAGCTGTGAAGTAGAAATCGACCAGTATGTTTTGTTATAAGAAAGGGTAAATGTGTCACTTTAATATAACTTATGAACTGGTCTAGAACTAATTATCAAAGTGTCAATTGAAAGGCAAATTAGATGTTTTTTTTGACACGTCGAAGGGACCGTAGCCCTAAAATTTTATTAAAACCATTGAAGGTTCACATCATTAACCGATTGCTCAAAAATCACACCACATGTGGATCCAAAATACAAATTTCAAGTGCCTTAAATCATGCCAGAAAGATTTCATTTGGTAGGAGGTTCATGAAGACGATCATGATACCACCCAAAAACCAGAACATTGCCTTGTACGTCAAATATGGTGGGTAATGGGAAAACCAGAACATTGCCTTGTACGTCTAATATTTTGGATAATGGCACACGTTTTGCATACGATGTACGTTTTTGTTAGCTTGTTATCGAAGTGTCTGAACAGAAATTTTGAACCCTTGGTCATGTGACTAATATTTTCTTCTCGTTTTCTTCAATAAGACTTGTGGGAAAGAAAAGCACACGGTTTAGGAGTCGAATAATCCAAATTGTATTGTATAATCTACGGCAGCTGATGAGATCACAGATAAGATGAACGAGTCGATAAGTGCAGGCTTGTGACAGTATGCCACCTCAAATGCGACTGCCTGTCAATTACAAGTAAGTTTTTCACGCTTTTTACGTTTCTAATAGATAAGATTGATTGCTGGAAGCCTCGAAGGCAGGTGCCCAATTCGCTGAAGTATTGAAATTCCTACTTGGCGAGCTCCGAGTAGTCTCCTTCCAAGTAGTTTTCTCTTCTCTGTAACCTACTTTTCGTGTCCCATCATCAACTTTTTATAACCTCAGTTCTAAGAACAAACGCCAGATTTTAAAAGATGGTATACGTCCCTTCGGTTCTGTGTAAAGAGGTACATCAAACCCAACCAAGAGTCAGGATAAGTAACACTTCCCAATTGAATACTTGATAAGCCCGGCCAACAATCGTAACTTC
>JAMKQA010087380.1:0-13290 GCA_024699735.1 Posidonia australis
AAAAGCTTCCCTATGCATTGTGGGCATATCAAACTTCTATCTAGACATCCATCGGTGCCACTCCTTTCTCTTTAGTCTATGGCATGGAGGGTGTGCTACTGGTCGAGGTGGAATGCCTTCTTTGAGGATCTTGAAAGAAGCAGAACTAGAAGAGGCTGAATGGTTGGGCGATCGCTTCGCACAGTTGAATTTGATCGATGAACATCGATTGTAGGCCCTACACCATGTCCAGTGTTATCAAAGGAGGATGGCAAGATCCTACCAGAAAAAGGTCCGTCCCAAGAGCTTTGCACTCGAAGACTTGGTCTTACGGGCCATCCATCTCCTTGACACTCGCGGTAAATTCAGACCCAATTGGTGCCACCCTTATATCGTCAAACAAGTATTCTCTAGGGGAGCGGTAATCTTTGAAGACATGGACCACCTTGAGCAGTCAGAGCCGATCAATTTGTGTTGCCTAAAGAAATACTACCAATGATAGGGAGCCATATCCTTTCCTTGCAAAGCTGTCCAGCTGCATTTACACATGCTTTATTCTTTCTATTCACACATTTTGCTTCATCTCGCACTCATGTTTTTTCCTTTTCGCACTCGTTACGCACGCATTGCACCAAAAAGCATATGAAATGCAAAAGAAATACATGCATTCAGGCATAAGTGCATCAACATCACAACTCGATGATGAAAATTGGAATAGCTATCCTGTTTGAAAAGGGGCTACACCTATTCAGTTGATACTACCTAGACCTTCTAGCGAGCGAGGGAACCACCACCCAACCATAGTTTGGCGAAATGTCCAAACTCCCTAAGGACTTACACCTCCAGAGGGAGATAAAATGTTAGGAGTGAGCATGAGTGTGAGCCAAAATAGAAAAATAAACATATCTACAAGGCACAAAAAAAAGGGAGACAGAAGTCGATGACAGAAGCTAGCCTTAAGAGAGAGAGGCAAGTAGGCCAACTCTATCTCTATCATATACCTTGGGGAGGAGTCGAAGCAAGCATCCAAAGAATTCAAATGACCAAAGGGACCAGCCACCCCTCGCATACAATTCTAGCAGTTCCCTCAAAATCCAGATGCCCATTACCTCCAAACAAGGATTAGGGCGAGCCTACAAGCCTAAAAGGGAGGAAAGAAATGAGTGAAAAGTCAAAAAATTAGGTTAAGTCCCCAAGAGTTTGACACAGAGCCTAACCTATTAAGTCATCCATTCTGAAGAGCCACCAACAGCCTAGAAGTCTGGGTAGTGTCTTGTGAATCGAGGTCTTCTCCTCTTCTCATAGCAGACGTCATTAGAATCCTAAGGGTGATATAGCATGACACTACCATTCCTGCATTCATTATCATTCATTCACTTTGCAAGGTCGTGCTAGGTCTTAAGCCAAGGGTATGTCAGCTGCTCTTTGGCTAAAGATCTAACAGAGGATACTGTCCATCAAGGGCATGCCAGTTGCCTTTATGGTGACAACCTCCTCCGTCAATCAAGGGAATGTTAGTTGCTCTTTGGCTAAAGATCAAGCAAGGGATACCGTACACTAGGGGCATGTTAGCTACCTTTATGGTGACAACCTCCCTTGTCAATCAGGGGCATGTCGGTTGCCTATTGTTGATCCTCTTTGAGACAGTATCTTCATTTAGGACACGCTGATCGCTCTGTTGCTCGAGCCCAAGAACGAGAACATCGGCAACCATATCCCTCCTAGATTAGAACAGGATCTCTGATAAATCCTATAGAGATGAATCACAAGACACGACGATTCATGGCGGAGTATTGGGGGGTTATAATCACAACTTTCGACCATGGTTATGTTCCTACAAAATTAGTAAGATCCTTTCTATGTCTCGCATATAACATCAGAGTAATCATTCCAACGGTGTAAACAGTATCATCGAACTGTACTGTATTTGTAGACACCTCAATTTTGAAGTCACTTGGCAGTAGGTTCCTCTAGAAAAATGCTCTAGTTGCGACCACCAAAAACCCTAGCCCACTTAAGCCCACACAAGCCCATCTAGGCCCACACTATTCCACTCTGACCTAATTAAAATTAAAACCAAACAAAACACATTTAAAACATTTAAAATCCAATTAATGAAACAAAAACCCTTATTCAAGTTAAAATCAAATAAAATCCAGTTAATCAAACAAAAACCCTAATCCAAGTCCAAATTAAATTAAATCCACTTAAAATCCAATTAATCAAGTAAAAACCCTAAGTAATCAAATAAAAAACCTAATTAAATAAAATCCAATTAAATCCACTTAAAATCCAATTAAACAAATGAAAACCCTAATCCTTGTCAAAATGAAATAAAACCCACTTAAACTCATTTAAAATCCAAGTAATAAAGTGGAAATCCCAATTAAAACACCAAAACACTAATTAAAACATAAAAAACCCTAATTAAACTCAAAATCCTAATTAATTAAACGCAAAACCATAATTAAAACACAAAAACCCTAATTAAAACACAAAAACCAAAATTGAACTCAAAATCCTAATTAATTAAATCCAAAACCCTAATTAAAATACAAAAACCCTAATTGATCTCAAATTCCTAATTAATTAAATCTAAAAACCCTAATTAAAACCATAAAAGCCCTAAAATAATTAAAACCCTAATTCAAAACAAATTAATTAAACCCTAAATCCAAAAATTAAAACTTAAATTTAAATCACAAAGCCCAATTAAAAACCTAAAAGCAAAACCCTAAATTCCATAAAAATTCCAAAACAAAAACCTAAAATAATTAAAACCCTAATTTAAAACCAATTAATTAAACCTTAATCGAAAATTTAATTAAAATCGTAAAACATAAATGAAAGCCTAAACCTAAAACCTAAAATCCATTAAAAACCTTAGAAACAAAACCCTAAAACAAAATTAGAAAAACCAAAATCAAAAGCCCATCTCCATAGGCCCAATCCAGCCCAAATGCACCCCACTTTCACCTCAATCAAAAACTTTAGAAAATACAAAAATAATTTCGACGAGCCCCTCCGACAACCCCTCAGATCTCCGGCGAAATCTCCGGCGGTCAATCCCAAGGTTTCCGGTGATCATCTTCAACCTCCTGTGATCTCTGGACCTTCCTACCTCGTCACGCGCTCGATCTTACGACGCCCAGTGGCTGAGGAGGAGGATCCATGGTGGAGGAAGGTTCGCAGTCGCACCCCGCTCCCACTACACCTCACTTAGTTCATCATATATCTCCCTCTCTTTCCTTGCATTAGAACCAGGTTTCTGCATATACCCCACAGCACTTTACACTGGTGCACGGGTACGCTGGCCATCGCGCACTGACACCAGCAAACGCGATGGTTGATCCAAAGGAGTACCTCGGTGCAACCCATACGGCGTACGCAAGACCCATCGCAGCTGCACCACTCTCAACGGCAGCAACTTCTAGACGGTGTCCATGCCAGGGTGGGTGATATTGAAAGAGCACTTCGACAAATGCAGGAAGGAAACTGCTAGTCTTACCAATTCCAGGACCTCTACTACTTTCCAGAGGCAACTCTCCAACCAAACTTCTAAGTCCCGGATTTTGAGAAATACGATAGTAGGGGTTGCGCTATTTCACATCTGAGGGCATACTGCAGAGATCTCGCGTTGCTTCATGCTGACAAGAGGTTGTTAATCCGGCTCTTCCAGAAAAGTCTGACTGACCCTACGCTGAGGTGGTTCACATTCCTGGACATGGCTTGGATCAAGACTTGGAACGACCTCGGCCAGGCATTCCTAGATCAGTACTTCTTCAATTTAGACTTGGTCCTTAAGCGCGAGGACCTTGTCGCCATCAAGCAGAAGCCTCAAGAGCCATTTGGGGAGTATGTCGGACGCTAGCGCGCTCTTGCCTCACAAGTTCGAGATAGACCCTCGGATGAGGAATCTATCGAGATGGTTATCTGTGGAGCGTAGCTAGCTATCGAGGCTCTGCTTAGCATACTGCCTATCACCACATTTGCATCTTTGATCCGAGCTGGCGCTCGTGTGGAAAGCTCGCTGTGTAGTGGCAGTTTCCTCGCACTCACCGCATTCGCCAAGCAGGCCACATCTCCCACTTCTGCCTTGGGAACAAGCAGCAGTAGCAACAACAACAATGGCGCGAGCAACAACTCCAACAAAAGGAGCGACCCTCCCAGGAATGCCGTCGCATACATTGAGTCCTCAGCAGTGTTTGTCAATGCGGGACATCTAGCTCAGCAGCAGTTAGTTTGTGCACCCACGCGTAGAGCACCACACACCTCCCACATCACCACCACCGTCGAGTCGGTATACCCCGTCGTATTGGCAAGGCAAGGACCATACCAGGGACAGGCACGACCACGCTGCCCAATGCACCATTTCACGCCTTTGGTGGAGCCCTTAAGTGTCGTCCTCCCTAAGTTACAGTCAGTCTTGAAGTTTCCGAGGATTTGCCCACCGCCGCATCCGTTGCCGAGGTGGTACAAAGAGGATCTATTCTGTAGTTTCCATCGCACTACGGGGCATGTGACGGATAATTGCCTCTCGCTCTAGGATGCTATTCTAGACTTGATCGACTGCAAGGTTATTGTCATCCACACCTAGCAGGCAGAGTTCGCACCCACACAGGCACAAGCATCTGCATCCATCCCTGTCCCCCTAGCATTGTTAGCCAGTCTTTCCCTGAGCACGACCATCTAGGTGCACCAGGGACCTCTAGAATCCCCACCATCTTTCCCGCCCGGTCCAACTTTACTGTGCTGAACCCTTCGGATTTGATCCATGATTCTTCTACTCCATTCCCACTGTCCCTGTATCACTCCTTTCTCAAGGGTTTGATCTCCACAGTGAACATGATCCAACCCTCCACCGGACTGGAGTACCCAACAACTCCGTCAGCACAGTCACCCACACTTGTCACCCTAGTAACCCAGCTAGCTCACTCACCCTTATCGACTACCACGTGGGCCCCGAATGTATTGCCGACTGTATTCCCCCTCTCGGGCCCTCTTGTTTCAGATGTCCAGTTAGCTATGACTAGTTCTGTTTTAGGACCCACTCTCGTTCCTCTCCTGACTTCTGACCCATCTTTTGATGAGTCTTCGGCCATGCATGCTCAATACTTTAGATCTTTGGCCTCGAGGCTCAAGCACATGGCTCTTTCCCTTGATCTTGTTGGGGGTCCTCCACCTTCGGCCCTTGAGGTTCCAATGCAGACCACTATAGCATTGCAAGCTCATCCCATTGCACCAACACCTATACCATCACCCTAGCTTCACACTACCCTAGCGATGGGGGTGTTATCTCTGCCTCCTGCACCACAGCTGCACTTGTCATAGCGTGCATCACAGTCACTTAAGGACCAACTCATTAGTTGTGTGAGAGTACAGCACTTCTCGAGCCTATCGCCCTGGAGTTGTACCGGTGCCACAGCTGTTGCTCTCACGTTCAACATCACACACAGCACCGCATACTCACTGTCCACCTCAGCATCAGGTTCATGTCCCAACACATAGGTCATCACTACACACTATACACACACTTTCTATCGTCAAGTTGGTGCATCACGTCGCGTCGGCTCGGTAAGGACAGCAATCTAAGCAGAAACAAGTCCGCCGCTCTAAAAGTGACTACACTCCATTGGGTAAGCCGCTGTGCGCTATTTTTCCTCAGGTTGTGTCGCTTCTGAGACTCCCCGATCCGCGTCCCCCACCAGTTTCACCTCCTCTGTGGTATGACACGAGCGTATATTGCGATTATCATCGAGCCCCAGGGCACTCGACTGATGGTTGCCACACTCTGCGGGATGTCATTCAGACTTTAATCGACAATGGGACCATTGTCGTTGGCACACAAGCGATAGCACCCACATCTATATCTACGCCCTCACCAGCATCTAGTTCTACATGCACTACACCACACACCACTGTTGAGCCGACACGTCACGTTGTGTCAGCTCAGTAAGGGTAGCAACAATGGCAAAGGCGACCTTGCCGTAAGGAAAGCGACTTCACCCCACTCGAGGAATCATTGATCAACATCCTTCCTAAAGTTTCACCATTCCTACAGCTACCGGAGATTCGTCCACCACCGGACTCACTTCCTAGGTGGTATAGGGCAAGCTTGTTTTGCCAATTCCATCGCACTCGTGGACATTTGACGAACAGCTGCTATGCTCTTCAGAATGTTGTCCAGGACTTGATTGACGATGGAGACATTGTCGTCAACCCATAGGAGGCAGTTCACATAGGCACCAAAACCCACCCTTGCATATGCACGTGCACACCCTAGAATTGCCGACCCCACCGTGTCTGAGTCGGCAAGCTTCGAGGATGTTGGAACTTCAGGGGTTCATCCTCTCTCCCTCAGTTCTTTCCGAGAGAATCCATTGGGTCTCATCAACCTTGTTCGTCTTCCTGCCTCTTCCTTAGTTCTAGCCGACAACACTTGTGTGTGCCACTCTCGTTCTTGTTCTGCCACTAGAGGCTTAGCCAGAGTTTGCTAGTTTGCCGTGAACCAGTCTGATCCAGCATGTGTAAATACCCTGGATCTGGTGGGAAACAGCCATCACAGCTAAAACGTTACTGTCTCAGCCCCATCCCACTAGACTATCCACTTTGACACCAAGCCTTTAGATGTTCTATTCTGGGTTAATCGGTTTGAGCTGGTTAACTTCATCCCTGAATTTGAACGTGGTAGCTACCCACCTGTTCGTAGCAATCCTCCCAGGATGGTTGAGAATATATGTCACCATTGGGTATATGAGAAAGGAACACCTTTCTGGGAGTACGGTCAGGGGATCGCCAAGCCCGTTGCCGCGGAGGAGAGGAGAAATGAGAAAGACATAGTTACGAACAACTGCAACACTCCTAGCACTTGTTGCAATCGAGGCAGAATTCCCCTCCTGCCTTCACTCACTTTGCTAGTGTAGGGATTCTCGGTCCAGGTCAGAGTCCGGACACAACAGTGCTAGAGCAAGACACACCATCAAGCATAGTTGAGTGGGTAGACAGTGAGGATTACTATTCCGAGGAGAATGCCAAGACAGTTTCGGTCCTCACCACAGCAGTTCTGACTCCAACTACAGCGGTTCCAGCCTCAACTACAACAGTTTCAACTTTAATCACAGTAGTTTCAATCCTAACAACAGTAGATACGTTCCGACCACAATAACTCCAGCTCTAATTGCAGCAGTTTCAACTGTGACCACAGTAGTCCCAGTTCCAGCTGCCACACCGGGTACAACATCAGTCAGTCACAACAGTTTCAATTATAGCATCGGTCCCTGTGGCAGCCCCAGCAACCGTGTCAGCCCCCATTACAGTCACATCCCTAGAGACAGCAGTTTTAGCTTCATCTGTAGTGCCAACCACAGTTCCTATCACAGTGCCTGCCTAAATTCAGTTGTCGGCCTGGAGTATTGACCCTTGCATGAGCATTGACCATGAGTCTGCGTACTACGTGGATCTCGCCTCCGATGAGAACAAAGGAGCAGTCGTAGTGACACAGATCGACGAGATGCTTTAGGACATGGAAGTTCTATTCCAAGAACAACTCGTCGTGCTAGTAGAAGACACCATGGAAGAAATGAGGTGTCGGAAAGGAAAACTAGCAACGGTTGAAGCAGCCACTCCCTCGCCATAGGAAACTCAGGACCATTCCACTGGCATGGCTCTGATGGACCACATGGAGCAATCAGAGCCGGTCAACTCATGCTACTGGTGACATGGAGTCGTATCCTTGCCTTGCAAAGCTTTTCTACCACATTTCCACCTACATCATTCTCCTTATTCAGGCATTTTCCATCATCCTACATTCATGCTTTTTCTCTACACTTGTTATGCACGCATTGCATCTTAACACAGAAGCATCAAAAGAAAAAAATTCATGCACGCACGTATTAATAGCATAGGCATTTTGCCCGATGATGAAAGTTGGATAAGCTTGCCTGTTAGGAAAAGGGATCCATTCCTCCTTAGTAAATACTACACGGACATTCCAGCAAGTGAGGGAGCCACCACTCATCAAGAACAAGGTGACAAATCCAAACGCCTTGAAGGACCTATGCCTCCAGAGGGAGATAAAATGTTAGGATGTGAGTGAGTGTGCGAACAAAATAAAAAATAATAACGTCATGGATAAAGGCACTAAAAGAAATGAGAAGATAGAAGGCACAGATAGAAGTTGGCCCTAAGAGAAAGAGGTGAGTGGAATAACTCTGTCCCTATCACATACTTTAGAGAGGAGTCGAAGCATGTACCTGAAAAGGGTCCCCACCGCCCAAGGGATTAGCCACCCCTCACTCACTATCAAAGCAGCCTCAGTAACTGCTTAGGTACGCATTACCTCCAAGCAAAGGGCAGAGCGAATCCACAAGCCTATGAGGGAGTAAAAGAAAAAGGATAATTGAAAAAGTAGGGGTAAGGCCTTAGGGAGTTTGGTGCGAAGCCTGTTCCACCACACAGCCCAATTAAACTACTACCTCACCCTTTCCGAAGCGTCACCCACAATCCAGGATATCTAGGCAGTGTCGAGTGAGTTGGAGATTCCCTCCTTCCTAACAACAGGCATTAGAAGCTTTTCGAAAGCTGAGGGCAAACAAAATAGCAGAACAATAAAAATGGCATCATTCATGCATAACTCATGACCATTCATCTCATCCGCTTTGCAAGGCACCGCCTCATTCTTGAACCAGGGGCATGTCAGCTACCCTTTGGTGGAGAATCTAGCAAAGGATGCTCAAACCAAGGGCATGTCAGCTGCCTTTTGGTAAGGCACGCGCAAATCTACCGCAACACACTCTCGACTAGGGGCATGTCAGCTGCTCCAATGGTTGAAAATCCCATAATCTACCTGGGAGCATGCCAGTTTCCTCGTGTGTGGATGCACCGAGCCGGAACTTTGGCCACATACATGTTCATGGCCATACTGATCCAAGCTTTTACTACCAAATCAGAGGGTGCAACCGCTATCTTTCAGAGGAGGATGAGCAATTTTCAAAGTGATCAAATGTAGAGAGCATGCCTCTCTTCTAATGTTCCTGCAAGTAAACCATCCACCAAACATCACAGCAACAGGCACAGGATTCTTGAGGATGAAGCCGAAGCTAAGGAAACCCGATTGATCTGTGGAGTCGCTCTGAGCCATACATTGTTTCCCAAAGTCAGACGTTCTAAAAGATCCGGAGATGACACAGACTCCTGACATTCGTGCTCTTCTATTTGATTCATTACATGTTGAAACAGTCTAATCATGGGAGCCCTTTTGCCAACTTGTTCAAATGCTTGTGATTGAAGTGGAAATCGCCATTGCAACAACGAGTGCGTAACTGGTTCAAATTGCTGCCATTTTCTGCCTGCCGACTTGGCACTGGGGACTACCTAGCTAACGATCGAGACTATCGATTTGATGCCTAGACCTGGACAAGTGAAGCTGACATCGACTTCTGTACCAGGTAAGGCACAATCCAATGATTCTCCATTGCGACCTTCCTCCACTCGGATGAAGTCGTATTGGCTTTCCGCTCTAAGCGTGTAGAATCCAATCTTCTTTATTGGACTTGCTCCGTGACGGACAAGTCCCATTTTCTAGCTTCTTCTAGGCCTCGGGTGAGGTCTAGATGGTCCCATCCTAGATTCACTCCGGGCAGACGAATCTCGGTGCCATCCTTGTTGGACTTGCTTTGTGACGGACAAGTCCATTTTCCAGCTTCTTCTAGGCCTTGGGAGAGGTCTAGTTTGTCCCATCCCAGATTCGCTCCGGGCGGACGAATCTTGGTGCCATCCTTGTTGGACTTTCTCCATGATAGACAAGTCCCACATTTCCAATTTCTTCTAGGCCTCGGGCGAGGTTTAGATGGTCCCATCCTAGATTCGCTCTAGGCGAACGAATCTCGATGCCATTCTTGTTGGATTTGCTCCATGACGGATGAGTCCCATATTTCCAGTTTCTTCTATGCCTCGGGCAAGGTCTAGATGGTCCCATCCCAGATTCGCTCTATGTTGATGAATCTTGGTGCCATCCTTGTTGGACTTGCTCCGTGACAGACAAGTTCTATTTTCTAGCTTCTTCTAAGCCTCGGGCGAGGTCTAAATGGTCCCATCCTAGATTCGCTCCGAGCGGACGAATCTTGGTGCCATCCTTGTTGGACATGCTTTGTGACGGACAAGTCCCATTTTCCAACTTCTTCTAGGCCTCAGGCGAGGCTTAGATGGTCTCACCCCAGATTCGCTTCGGGCAGACGAATCTCGATGCCATTCTTGTTGGACTTGCTCCATGACGGACGAGTCCCATATTTCCAGCTTCTTTTAGGCCTTGGGGGAGGTCTAGATGGTCCCATCCCAGATTCGCTCTGGTCGGACGAATGTCGGTGCCATCCTTGTTGGACTTGCTCCGTGATGGACAAGTCCCATTTTCCAGCTTCTTCTAGGCCTCGGATGAGGTCTAGATGGTCCCATCCCAGATTCACTCCGGGTAGACGAATCTCAGTGCCATCTTTGTTGGACTTGCTTTGTGACGAACAAGTCCCATTTTCCAGCTTCTTCTAGGCCTCGAGCGAGGTCTAGATGGCCCCATCCCAGATTCGCTCCAGGCGGACGAATCTCGGTGCCTTTTTTGGTGGACTTGCTCCATGACTGACAAATCCCATTTCTTTTCTTCTTCTGGGTCTCGAGCGAGGTCTAGATGAGCCCTTCTTGGATTTGCTCCAGGCGATTGGATCTCGGTGTCCCTCTTTTATTAAATTCCCCACCTACGTTGTTTTCCCCACCTTCCCGATTGATAGCCCTAATTATTTGGCGATGAGTCCGTTAACTCATTAGCGGGCTGATAGCACTAACTATTCGGCAATGAGTCCGTCAACTCACCATGAGGCTGATAGCCCAAACTATCCGGTCAGTAGGTCCGTCAACTTATCATGCTTTGACCATCAGTTTGTAGGTTAGGTAGTTTTACCTAATGCCCTTTTTCACGGGTTGATACCCCAAACTATCCGGTTGACAACCATCACCCTATCAGGAGTGGGTTGATACCCTGAACTATCCAGTTGACAACCATCACCCTGTCAGGAGTGGGCTGATACCCCGAACTATCTGGTTGACATCCGTCATTAGTCTATCCCTCGGTTAGCAAGTTCGATATCTTGCCATGCATTCTCCCTAGCCGGAAGGCTCGTTGTTTGCTGCGCTTCCCTTTGTTGTGCGACAAGCCCGATAGTCGTGTTTTGGCATCCCACCGCACGAGTCGAAAAATCACTCACGCTCCCCTCTGAGAGCTGAGCTACCCACTCGTTATCAGCATCGCCCTCATGCATCACCCAGCATTAGGGTCATCCTTTGCATCAGTATCATGCATGGGCCACGAGTCATGACTTTTCAGTGCATCCGCCGAATAAGTGGCTCACGGCCCCACAGCAAATACCACTCTCCTGCGGACTCAAGTGGGGTGTTTCGTCAACCCTGAGCATTGGTCTCGATTCCCTCGACCTTGCACAGGGAGGGGCATTTGTAGACATCTCGATTTTGAAGTCACTTGGCAGCAGGCTCCTCATGAAAAATGCTCTGGTTGCGACCACCAAAAACCCTAGCCCAGTTAAGACCACACAAGCCCATCCAGGTCCACACTATTCCACTCTGACCTAATTAAAATTAAAACCAAACAAAACACATTTAAAACATTTAAAATCCAATTAATCAAACAAAAACCCTTACTCAAGTCAAAATCAAATAAAATCCATTTAAAATCCAGTTAATCAAACAAAAACCTAATCCAAGTCCAAATTAAATTAAATCCACTTAAAATCCAATTAATCAAGTAAAAACCCTAAGTAATCAAATAGAAAAAACCTAATTAAATAAAATCCAATAAAATCCACTTAAAATCCAATTAAACAAATGAAAACCCTAATCCTTGTCAAATTGAAATAAAACCCACTCAAACTCATTTAAAATCCAAGTAATAAAGTGGAAATCCCAATTAAAACACCAAAACCCTAATTAAAACCTAAAAAACCCTAATGAAACTCAAAATCCTAATTAATTAAACGCAAAACCCTAATTAAAACACAAAAACCCTAATTAAAACACAAAAACCCAAATTGAACTCAAAATCCTAATTAATTAAATCCAAAACCCTAATTAAGACACAAAAACCCTAATTGATCTCAAAATCCTACTTAATTAAATCTCCAAACCCTAATTAAAACCCAAAATCCTAATTAAAATAATTAAAACCATAAAAACCCTAAAATAATTAAAACCCTAATTCAAAACCAATTAATTAAATCCTGTAGACACCCCGATTTTGAGGTGACTCATTGATAAGACTCCGGATGTTGCTTTGAATATGGTTGACCCTTGAACCAATCCCTGAACCAGTAGCAAGCCTGCAGCCCAATCTAGAAACCAGACCAATAGGGGAGAGCACCTACCTAGCACACCTACCTAGCACATCAAACTAGCACACCAACCTAGCACACCTAGCTAGCACACCAACCTAGCACACTTCCCTAGCACACATAGGTGGCGCACTTAGCCAGTGCACATCCCTGGCGCACAACGCTGCGTAGGCTGCGACTGCTGGCTTTCCACCTTCCTTGGTTGTTACCTCCAACAGCGAATATGCCTTGGAATCTACCAGGCTCTTCATCTGCGAGGCTCTCCTTATACCCGTAACTCACCCCTGAGAGTTCCCTATAAAAGGACCCCCATAGGCACCACTTTCAAGGAGATGAAAAATCCTGAGAGTTGAGAATCCTGAGTAGAAACCTTGCAACCAGCCATTTTTTGCTCTGAAACCCAACCTCTGCACGAGCCTCTCCAACAATCCAGCAGCTTAGTTTCATTCCCCAGAGCACCCTCTTGCGTCCTAGAGCCTTCCAAAGCAACAAGGGTTTTCTTATCTTTCATATTGCAAGAAGGAATACTTCGTGAGGTAGGCTTTCTACCTCCATTTTTATCTTCTTAATGTCATTTCAGTATGTGGATAAAGCATGTTTAAAACCTTTCGTATGATCTGATTTGTTCCATGTTTTGAGGTTTACATGTTTACATGCTCGCTTTTCATGCAAATAATCTCCATGCTAATCTATGTTTGCATTTCTAGCATGTAATCTACATGAGCTATTGTCTCCTTGCATATAATATTTTGCCACGCACCATGTATGCCCTTGCACGTAGAAGCATGCACATCTGATCATCATACATGTTTTGATTCGTTTTATCTAGATCATGCTCGTTCTTAAGTATCTCACACGTTTTTATGCATGAATCCATCAACTTGCTTTGGCTTCAAATGCTTTGTTTTCATGATGATTCTTTATC
>JAMKQA010089699.1:0-33162 GCA_024699735.1 Posidonia australis
GCTTGAGGCAAAGAAAATCCATGACAGGCTTCCCTAAACCTCTTCTCTCTCTCTATTATGTGGGTGAAAGCATTATGAGGCTAAATTGATCTTAACACGTGGCTACGATCAGTGCCACATGGGTGTGTTCTAGCTTGAGGCAAAGAAAATCCATGACAGGTACCATGGTGAGAGAGCCATTTTTTCTACCCTCAGAGATAGGCACCATGTTACTTGGATTTTCTCATCAATAATATTTTGGTGGGCATCCCACATTTTCCTCAAAACCAGCTCCCTTTTAATGATAATCTATATGTCACCAAAACTAGTATAAGAAAAGGCAGTGCTTGTGAAACATCATACATAGAATACCAAAGGAGCAGCAGGTTTTATTCCTGATACAGCTTTAGAATGCTAGTAAGCATGAGGTATCCAATGATTCCATCTACAGAAAGAGAAATCCCCATCACTATGTTAGCAAACAACTAAAAAAATGCTAATCAAACATGAATGGTGAACAAAAGAGACGGTAACACTAATTGCAGTATCATCAAATTCAACCAAAGAAAAAGAGCAAAATGAAGAAAACAAGAAGGTAACACCACCTTATATCCTCTCCTTTCTGGAGGATGATTGAACTTGCAATTACGCTTGTATCCACAGTTTCCAGTCCTCATATAGAAACTGCAATCAGGTGCATTAGGCCTCTGTGGGTAGCAAGACACCTCGCTCCATTCCTCCATCTTCTCCACCTTCTCTCCCCACTCCCCCAGTTCCTCCTTGGCCATCTCCTCCATCTTTTCTTCGCACTGGTCCACCCTCCCCAATTCCTCCTTCCCAACTTCCTCCCCAGCAGTCTCCTCTATTTCCTCTTTCTCCACCTTTTCTTCCAACTCTTTCTCCACCTTTCCCAGTTTCTCCTCGGCCACCTCCTTTATTTCCTCTCTCTCCACTATTTCCCTTTTCTCTCCCTCTTCCATCTCTTCATCATCTCCCTTTCGGTCATCTCCCACTTCCTCCCCCTTCTCCACCTTTTTTTCCCTCTCCACCTCTTCCTCATCCACTTCCCTCTCTCTCATCTCCCCTACTTTATCTTTCTCCTCCTCCTCCTCCTCCTCCTCCACCTTTTCACTTCCTTTTTCCTTCTGTTCGTCTTCTTCTACTCCCACTTCCACCTCCCCGTCTCCACTTCCCTCCTTCATCCTATTCACTTCCGCCACATCCTCCTTGGCCTCTTCTTTCTCCTCCGGCACCGCCCCCTCGCACACTGCCGCCGTCTCGGCGATCGCACCTTCTTCCTTGTCCCCCAAGTTCAGGCTGTCGAACTCCACGCTGAGAACGTCCAACGCCGCCTCGACGCCGGCGGTGGCGTGAGAGAGGCGGAGGCCAACGAGGGGTTCCGCGGGTCGCCGGACGTCCATGGCTGGCACTTGGAACCGCTGAAAGACATTCACGTGGTTTGGTATGTTTTCCCATGGTTTGGGTTTTTCTCACATCATGTTATTCAAATGACAGAATTACTCCTCAGTAGCATATCGATGAGGGTGCTAATAGCCGGGGGTAAAAAGGTAATCCATTAAGAGTCAAAAAGTCAAGAAAATCAAACATGCCCATACAGACACCCAATAAAAACAACCAAACAAACCATCCTACAACTTTCGGTATCGACTACTTCAAAAGGTTGATAAAAGTTTCTTTCTTTCTCCTCTTTCTCACTCTTTTAACAAGAAAGAACTGTTTCTTTCTGCTGTATTTGGTGTTTTGGAACTTTTTTTTGTTTTGATTGTATGTGTATTTACACTTGTAATAGTTTGTGTATATTTTACGTTCTCAAGTTCGGTGTTGGAAATTTAAATCATGGCTTTCTGACAGGTTGATACTAGAAAAATAGGCTCTTTTTTTTTTAAAGCATTAAATTCCAATATATTACAGATAATTAATATATAGTAATTCCAATATTACTAGAAAAACAGGATATTTCAGAGAGCATGCATACGTGGTTGTAACTACTCAAGTTCGACCAAATAAGAAATATACATGCAGGTTACACGTCTATTATATTAAAGGAAAAAAAAATGCCTTTTTATACAATTATGTAGTTGCTTTTTTATTCCTTTTTATTTAAGTCAAGAATTAAAGATAATTAAGTACTTTTTTTTATTTTAATTCCAAATTTTATTGCATATTAACTATCCAAAAAATTCAAGAAGTTAACCCATGACATGCTATAACATCCAATATATTTCCATAATAACATAAGTCATTTTTGTCTATTGATGATTATCAATCATAATAAAAACAAAAGAGGAACAAAATAGTAAATTTTTATATTTTTTGAACTATGATTACCATAATCAGCGGTAACTAGATCTTATAATTTCTCAACTGCAATTCTGAATTTTTTATTTTAATATTTAAATTTTTATTTCATATCACATGCAAAAGTGATTTGCATGGGTAATCAAACTAATCTTTTAATTTAAAAAGAGGTGAACAATAATAATTTATTCCAATAATAGTAATTCCTAGTTCTAATTCATCTTCTCGATCTTTACAAATTTATAAAAATCAAGAACAACCTTTTAATTTTAAATTTCAATCCTTTTATCCTATATTAAAAGGATAAATAAGTGTCATCTACGTTATTATTCTATCTTCTATCTTTTGTATCTATTAGATTAAAAGGCTCGTGAGTAAAACAAAATCAACCCACATTTTTTCAAAAATATATTATTATTTTTCTTAGTAATTTCAAAAACAAAATTTTAACAATTTTTAAAGTTATTCTTTACAAATTATGTGTGATATGTATCTAACATTTTAATTTTATTTTAAAATTCTTAGCAAGATATTTTTTAATTCTTTTCTTACTTGTAGTCTGTATGTGCATTTCAATAGTTTTTGATTAGAAAGATCTTTCTTCAATTATTAGAAAATGTAATTTTAACCATGCATTGTAATTAGCTAATTATTGATCAAATCTTATATGTTAATATTTTCATGGATCAAACCAAACAGAAACATTACGAACCAATAAAATCGAACCAAATAGAAAAAAAATTATGGTTCATTTTGGTTTGACTGCATCAATTTATTGCAAACCAATTAACACGCAATTTATCCTAACACTAAACCATGTGCAGCACAAATACAAGTATTACTAATTACCAGACATTAAGATTTAAGGATAGCCGAACAACATTTTTTTGTTAATGACAACATTCATATGAGAAAAGGTTGGTATTAGTATGCATTCTATAATGTAGGTTTTTTATATTAGAGCTTTTTTTCTATAGACATCCCAAATGGCATTCATGTTTCAACGTTTGGTCCCATTTTGCTGAAAAAATTATGCACACGTATAGTTGAATTCAATCTCAAATCTCGATTAAGCCAAAGTTTGCAGCTTTGAGGGCATAAAGTAACGACGAATAAAGCCAAATGGGAACATATAAGCTTTAGGAAGTATTTGTGTAGATATTATATGAAATGTAAAATTGATACGTAGTATATTCCGTGAATAGTCGGCTCATAAATATTAAAAATTGATAATGTTTCAAGGAGTGTACACGAAATCATACAGTAAATAAAATCTTTATATACTTACAAATACATTAAAGATATCATAATGTAGTAGATACTGAAAATACACGATTATTGTCAAATTATTTCCAGAAAACAAAGAACAACCCGTTTCTTGCAGTCAACACCCCGCAGTAAGGAATATATTCCATTTCACTAGTGTAAAGAGGAATTTTTGTTTTTCATATCAGAAGCCTTTTTTGATAATGTTCATTGATTTGGTCGGGTGAATGATGCGGGCTATCTGAAACGCGACCATACAACGTCAAGCATAGACTTTTTTGATAATGTACACCATTGTATTTATTACCAGTTCTAGATACAAGAAAGAGGTTAAGACAAAACAGAACAGTTCAAAGATAAATGGAATAAGTCATATTCTTAGGAAGCATTTGAATGAAATCTGACTTGTTAACGAGTTACCACTTTGATCAGAAAAAGATCAAATGGAATACCAATTAGAAGACAACATCAGAATGGAATAAGTTATAAGAAACATGATGAAATTAGTCCTGCTCTTGAACTTGTAAGAAGACCACTTGCTTTAGCTATCCTAGGTTTACTGTCAATGAACTGAATTAAATGCACCTGATAGAAAAATCAGGCAACAGAGGGACTTAACAGGTAAGGGGAAAAATCAATGAGAGATAGAATTCCTACACTACCCAACTCTCGTCAATGCCAATTGCACAAGTCTCATAATTAGTGGTTATGATCAGATAAGACCATGGAAACAAGAATTGTAGAGTGTCAGCGGCGACCCTTTTTTGACACATGACCGGTCTTCCGTTTGTGACGGCTAAAATCTGAAACAAACCTGAATGTCTGTCCACATCCTCTTTCCATGCATATATATGGTCGATCGCCTGTATGCACCCTTATGTGTTCAGTGCGTGCCCATGCCCATTTGAATGTCATTTTGCACCCTTTCCATGGGCACTTGAGAGGGCGGTCATCCATGTGAACACGGCGGTGCTGCACCAAGTACTTGTGAGAAAAAAACTTTTTACCACATCCTTTGACGGGGCAGATATTGCGCTTGTGCAATACCAAATCCTGTTTTGTTGTGAAGCTCATACTGCATCCGTCAACGTCACACATGTATTCTGTTCCCTCATCTTTGGTTACAGAGCTTTTCACTGAAGCTTCCTTCCCTTTCTTCTTGATCTGCTTCTCAACTGTTGTTTTCTTTGGTTTCACATCATCAGTCTTGGCTGATCTTCTTCTTAGGCGTGTACTTGGCCCTCCTTCACTTTCATCATTTAAACTCAATTTTCTACGTCCAGTCATCTCACAATCATCATGCAATGGAGTTGAAGGCTGCCTTGTCTTTCCACGAAGAACTCTTCCAAATTTTGCTGAAGAATTGTGAATTGAATCCTCCAGATCTGTTTGAAGCTTATCGTATTTTGCTTTCTTAGCCTTTGAATTGTTCATAGATGTTTTTCTCTTTCCAGTGGATGATTTTGCAGCTGTTTTAATATCATCAAAAGAATCCCTAGTTGAAGTTCCTGCTTGATTGGAATAATCTATATCAGCTTCAACCAGCTCTTGACCAGTGTCTTCAAGTTCAAATGCTTCCACATGTTCTTGTTCTTCAGGATTGTTCTTATAAGCCAAATAGGGGTGGACCTGGTTAGACATCCAAACCTTTCCACACCATTTACCTGCGACAGTTATCTTCTTCTGCCTTCCACGCCTCCTATGAAAGACCTTGAGTTTCTTGGGTGAACCACCAGAGGAATTGCAGCCAAATGCCTTGTATATTACAGCATTATATGGCAACTGCTTGCTGTAAAGAGGAGATCTGCTAAGGTTCGAACTATAATAAAGATTGACATGCATTTTCACAGCCCAATCACTATTAGCGGGAATCACTTCCTCATCCTCCAAAGCAGATTGAATTCTTTCCCGGTCCTCTTTGGTAGCATCCTTGAAGTGAATGTCCTTCCATTTATAATTGATTCTCAACTCCTCTGCCACTGTTTTTGCTTCAGCTTCTAGCTTTGGGTAGTCTGAAAGAATTGGCAAGACAGTTCATCATTGATGTCCAAATAAATAAATAAAAGTAAACTAGAGGAAATGACAAATGAGTATGATGGTCTTCATTTGGATAACACCCATGTTTACGATAAGAGCCCGTTTGGATAAAACTCTATTGTAAAGCTTTGTTAATATTGTTGCTTATCAGGGACATCAATTTTAAAAACTATATTTAAGTATATTCAAGTATTTAGACAAATAATGCTATTATTATCACCAGGGAGCTACTTTTCTTTTCCCTAAACATCTCCCATATGGGCACCTGATGGAAGTTTTTTAAAAAAATTCTATTTTTCCAAAACCTCAATTTTGATTGGTACCCAAACCCCAATTATAACTTTAATCTGAAGTTTACTGAACCATCCAAACATTCTCATAGGAATTAGAAACCAATGTTTCTAAACCTCTAGTTTATGTTAGCCATGGCAATTTGTCCATCCAATTAGGCCTTGGAATTAAGCTTGATTAATACCTAAAGAGTTTATTTTATGTTTCTAACATGCTAGGTATATAAATTGTAGTTAGAATACAATGTTTACCTAGGACAGGCATTTATTGGTCATATAATGTTCAGATAATACAGTTATTTCTAGACCGATTATATAAATAAAAAAATTTAACATATGTCTTTATTGAGCATATTAAGTTCAAGAAATCAGTATTAGTAATTCTTATGGTTGATGACTCCTTTTTTTTTGTATACATCATATGGTTAGTAGTAAATCTAATTTTTCTTTAATGAAAATTGCAATGAAATGAAAAGCTATGGAATCATTTACAAAAGCTTGAAAGGACAATGACTCTAGCATTAAGCAATACAAAATTACAAAGAGAATTGAATTATATTAATCTCACACATACTATCAAAAGTAACAAAATTGTTAAAGTGTCAATCTCAGGTTAATCCAATCCAACTATGGTGTTCGTCCACGAGTCATTTATCTTTTTTAGTAGTGTTCACAGGTAATTATCTAATGTCAACTTATGATACAAGGGCCAAGCTGAAACTAATATCTGGCTAATCCATCAACCAAATTGACTGATTCCACAGGACTGAGTTAGAATGTCAGATTAATTGATCGATTAATAAATGCAAGTGTAAGAAGCATGGATATGGGTATGTGATTCAGGTACAATATTACAACTTCTTGTAAAATATGACATGAGGTGGATACATTGACAAATAAACATGTTTAAATTCATCACTACAAATTACAATATTAAATGCTTCAAAAACAAGATTACCATATAAAAATAGTTTGAAATATTTTCACCGACAAGTATTGGGTTTATAGACACAATTTTTGTTGGTATTTCCAGAAATACCAAATGTTGGACCCTCATGTCAACCAAGTCAACTCGTGTAAATCGAGTCAGTCGACATAGGGTATTTTTTTTACTGAGGACCCTAATTGACCAATATGGCTTGTTTATAAGCCGACATGGTCAACACAGGTTCCTGTTCCTGGCAATTGCTTTTCCTCCTCCATGCTATTAGTTACTCCTCCCTTTTGTTATTGATTTGTTGTTGCTTGCTTGTCCTAACTTAGTATTCTTTGTGAACTCTACGAAGTGGCAACATCTAAGGTGGTACTGAATCAAATTCCACATCTTCAACACTAGAGTGTTCTCTCAGGACTACTTTCTCTCCATATTAAATGTTGTAAGAGCTTTTCATTTTAAACATATACTAAGTATTTTTAAATATGATTTATATATTTATTAAGTATTTTTAGATTCTATCTGTTCTTTAAGATATTTGTATTAAGTTTGCACAGCATATTTTAATATGATACATGTTGAAAAAGTGGATCTAGGTAGTTGTAAATGTAAATTATTACTTATCTTATCCTAAAATTTTAAATCGAAATTCATAATATTTTGTTTACCATTTCGTAGACTCTTGTAAATTTACCGCATTTTCACTGATGTTTGACACATTTCTTATTTTTATTAGACCAAAATTCAATAAAAAACTGACATTTAAAGCCATGCATATAATGAAGATAGCACTTGCAAACATCATTTAGATCCAAGAGTTGGAACAATAACAATGCCATGGAGTCAACCACGGTATTAAATGTCAACACGTATTTCAATGAAATTCCACCAACACGTTTCAAGTTTTCAATCTCTTGACACAATACTAACACGTCGATATTTTGTGGACATGTCTATGTTGCAACTTGCCAAAGTTCAATATGAAACCAACATTTAAAACCTTGGTCACAACAATGAAACTTCAAAGTTGTTGTCACTCAAATCAGGGTGGTTATGCATATTATTTAAGCACATACTATTCTTGGGTATAGTTTTGCAAAGTAGCCTCTTACAATTTTCTAAGGTCATGCTTTGATATTTCGTCCAAAAGCATCCAAGAAGTCTCCACCACAGGTATCAAAAATATGAATCAACCTTTCTGAATAAAGATACTCCACTTCATGTGACTTGTTCAATATGTATCCAGATATATTGGCAAGTATCAGTATTTGATATTGATAGAGATACAATATGGAGAATCTAGAAGTAACCATTTCCAGTAGGCAAGGCCTCCATGTCAAATCTTCTAGCATATAGACCTTATTGGGTTGCCCTTACTACGTAAAAAGAAATGAGTAGGAATACTTCTAACAGAAGTCTAGCTAATGTTATGATAAAATTATGGTACCAACTCAGCAAGCAATGGTTAATAAATTAAGGGGCCTAAAGAAGATTGAAAACATATACTTATGGGTATATCAGTTGGAAAATGAAGAATATAGAGCTCACTACTCCAAAATAGACTTCTATTTTATTTTCACGGCTATTATAAGATTATTGTAAAAATAAAGAAAAATAATCAAATAAATTTGTTGGTAAGTTTAGTTCTAGGTCAATTTCAATGTTCTATCAGCTACACCATCTAGTAATAAAAAAGAGAGTAGATGTGAACTGTTAATGCTTAATTTGTTTTAGTTTCCAACAAATTTATGGTGGAAGTTGTTTCTATCAACATACAACCCACATGGTCTTGGTTCTACTTATAATAGGTGAGGCATTATTTACCATGGTGATTTAACTTTGAAGCTGGTCATAGACAATGCAACTTATATAGAAGGTCATCACGAGAAGCTAATACAAAAGGAGACAGTAAATAAGTCAACCACGAGAAAAGGAGGATAATAAACAGAAAATCTCCAGCAGAAGATCATGAAAAAATCAACATCAAATAAAACGGTAATCTGGAGAGAATGAGCGCCTTCCCCAAAACAAGAAAACCCCCAAAAATAGGCCAAAATTTAACCTTTATTTAAAAAAATTAAAAATAGGAAAAGAAATTCCAACTTTTACAAAGGGATGATGAACCTCACACAGCCTAGTCCTTCCACATATATATGAGAGATGAATAGGTGCTGACTTGGTAACTTGTGGAACATGGGAATATCGTTTCTAAAAGAAGTAGAGGCATTGATGTAGAATAGCATTGACACGTTCATGAACACCTCAACTCCACAAGCAAATTTACAAATTGCATAAGTGGATCATGCAACGACACACCATGTCACGGCCTACTTAATGTGTTACCTCACAAGATTGAACCCATTCCAAGCCCAATGGGCTAGCTGTTTTGAGACAATCATAATCATCAATTCCTCCATCTTTGTCTAGGCTCTTTCAATCGAAGGGAATTTCTAAGGGTGGCTAGATGGTTGGCTATCTATCTTTCACAACTCATTTAGGTCCAGCTCTCTTTTTTTGAACCCATGCCAATCCCAATGGGCTAGGATGTTCAAAGAGAAACATAAGCATCTGCTCTTCCCTTCTTGTCTAGACTCTTTAAATGTTAAGGGAATTTGTATGGACAGTTAGATAGTTTGTTATCTATCTTTTACAACTCATTCAAATCCATCTTTCTTTTGTTCCAAAACTGTTGATGCTATAATCATACGTAGATGACTTTTGGTAAGTACAACCACTCTATTGTTCACCTCTAATAAACGTGATTAACCCAATTCTAGATTGAAAGATGGAGAGGGAAAAAAATATGTATATTGATATTGGGTCTACATGTTATACATATATAACATAGTATATAAATGGATATCCAATTACCTTATTACACTACTCAACACACTATACTCTAATAAGCTCAACAATCCCCCTCAAATTAGAGTATATATATCTACTATGTCCAGTTTATTACAAAGAAATTCATAAATTCCAACACTAAAAACTTGTTTGTGCACAAAATTTGACAGAAAATGAAATTCTAGAGTCAACAAGAATTGTCACGAATTAGAAAATAAAGGAAACTGATTTCCTGATAACCAAGTTCCTTGTTGTTTGTACCTGTTCAAAAAAGCAAAGGAAACTAAAATATGGATGTTTATGCTTATCAACAGATTTCAAAGGAAAGCAGATATTGTTAATATCATAATTGTTAACTTGAAACTTAATCAAATATCCAACTTCAAAATAGAAATTTAAGTCATACAAAAATCAAATACTTAGAAGTTGTTGCATAAGAGGTGATGCTCTACTAGGACAAAATTGAATGTCGGCAATCAAGGACAACAATAGCTAAAAGATTAACGAATATAGCCGATAGACTTTGCCCTCCAATTGATAGCAAATCTGAAAGTACTATACCAATACATTACTATTCTAACAATTCTTGTCATTTTGTTTTGAAAGAGAATAAAAATTCCATTAAAGCAATCCAAATTACAAGATAAATCATGAAAAACAAAAAAAATGATACAACCATCCAAGAACAAATATATGAAGAGAAGACAACATTTGACAAAACCAAAAGTCAACAACATGTGAAAGAGCTTTGCTAAAAAGGATCAACTCCAGGTGATAGTATTTAATCAAGAAGGAAGAAAGAAGTGGAAGAACAAATATGAAAGAGGGGCTTAAGCTTGGAAACCCAAAGATTGGGATCAAGCCAAATCCAAAAAACATATTCATCACTTTGCTTATTGAGTCTATATAGAGAATACAATGATCTCATTTCTTTGTCAAGTTCATGGTCAAACTGAAGAACACTATAGAAGTCCATGGATCAGCCCATATGGATGCTTTGTCAAGTTCTGGAACCTTGATGGTGGTCTTTAAGCGTAGTACAAGAGCACCCATAGCACACCTCACTGCACACATGACTATTGTTCTTGTAAGTTTTCTTCACCTTTGCCAACAAGATGAGAATGCTACTGCCTACATTCCACCACACAAGTCTGTGATTGGGCATTCTTGAAACAACAACTTCATGTGGTAATCTGACATTGGCTTCATGACCATATTTCTATGCAAGAATTTGATCAAACATCTTCTAGACAAACAAGAATGATTGTTGTCGAGAAATCCATCTCCCAACGGCCTAACCAAAAGCAACCCATCTAGTTTTGAGTTGCACAATTTGACAAAAACAGCAAAAAAAAAAAAAAAAACAATCACACATCATATTACCTTTATAACTAATCAAGTCAATCCATGTAACATACAGAAACTACAATTATATTTTTAAAAAAAACAAAACAACAAAAGAGAGGAGAGGGCCAGAGCTGCAGGTGGCCCAGAGGAGGAGGACAACGACGGTTGTTACGGGTTGGTTAAGGAGGACGACGATGATGACGACTGCTGCAGGTGAGAGGGCATCAACGAGTTAGGGTACCAAGGGGAGGCGCTGAATCGATTGGTTAAGGAACGAGAGAAAGGAAGAAAGGCATTGGCAAGTTGAGGAGGATGACGATGGCAGCTGCTGTAGGTGAGAAGGCGTCGACGGCTTAAGGCACAGGGGGGAGGCGTTGCGTCAACGAGTTAGGACACGAGAAGAGGACTCTGCTTTGGTGGGTTGAGGAAGAGAATGACGACAACGAGTAAAAGAAAAAGAGGTGAGCTGCAAGGGAGAGGAGAAATCGTGGGAGAGAGATGAGTTGTGGGGGCTCGAGAGAGTCGAAAGTCTAGATGCAGATAACCCCTCTTAAATCCAGTGCTCTCTAGATGCACAAACCCCTCTTAAGTTCCTTAGTAAAGATGTCTATAAACTGATTAAAGGACTTTACATATGGAGTAAAAATAACCCCTTACATCACCATTTCTCGAACATAATAATAATCTACCTTTATATGCTTGATACGCTCATAGAAGGTGTGATTGTCAACAATGTAGATAGCTGATTACCACAATACATGGATATGAGTACATTAATAAGAACATCTAAGTCTATCAGGAGAGAACGAAGCTACATTATTTCACAAGTAGTCTGAGTCACAGATCTATACTCAGATTCAGTACTGAATCTAAAGATAACATTCTACTTTTTATTGCACTAAGTAACCAAAATTTCCCCAACAAAGGTACAATATCTGGAAGTAGGCATACGATCTCCTTTATCTCCTGCATAGATGATCATTTTTCTTCGAAACAAGTCCTTTACCTGAAATCTTCTTAATGTAAGACAACACTAGTAAGACTCCCAGCCAATGTATTGTTCTTGGTTCTTGCATAAAATGATTGAGAATACCAACAATGTATGCAATGTCTAAGCATGTAATAGTCAAATAGATCAACTTTTCAATAAACAACCTGTATCTGCTAGCATCCTCTTGAGGAAATGATGAGCTATCCCAGAAGTCTAAGTTGTGAACAAATGGAGTAGCATCTGGTTTACACTCCAAGAGATTTGTTTCCTGTAGAAGATCTAATATATATTTCCTTTATGACAATTTCATCCTATCTCTAGTGTAAGTAAACTCAATATCCAACAAATACTTGGATTTATACATGTCCTTTATCATAAAGTGCTTCAATAAATAATCCTTCGTCCTCTAGATGCCTGCCGATTAACAGAATATCATCTACAGACATAGCTAAAATCTCACAACCACTATCCGTCCGTCTGTAGAAAACAAAATAATCCATAGCACAGGGTCGAAAACCACCAGTAACAAAAATGCTACTGAACTTCTTAAACCAAGCACGTGGACTCTGTTTAAGGCCATAGATCGCTTTCCTAAGAAGACACACTTGATTCATCTTTTGAGCAACATACCTAAAGGGTTACTCCATATGCACTAATCTATAAGATCGTCCTATACGAAAACATTCTTCACATCTAACTGACAAAGCTTCTGAGACTTGTTGATAGCAATGGAAAGAATAAGCCTAATGGAATTCAGTCTAGCGACAAGAAAGAATGTCTTAGAGTAGTTAATGCCATACTCCTATGTAAAACCTCGTGCTATTAGACGTACTTTGTATTTGTCTACCATACCATCAAGTTTGTATTTAACAACAAACACTCATCTGCAAGTAACAATATTAGTTGCTTTTGGCCTAAGAACCAATTTCCATGTCTGACGAGATACAAGAGCCTACAGTTCTTCATCCATGACTACCTTCCATTGTCCTATTAAAATTACCTCTTGATAGTTCCTAGGAATTGACTCTAAAGTAATGAACAAAGCAAATATACGAAAAGTATGGTGAAAACGATCATAGCTAACAAAATAGAAAATTGGATGTGCAATTGAGACACGTGTATCTTTCCGAATGGCAATTAACAAATGTAGATCTGTGGGTGGCAAATCTGCAGATGGTGAAAAAGAAATTGATGAAGAGAGACATGCTCATTATCGATATACCTGTAAAGTACCAAATACCCTTTTTTTTGTAGTATTTGCATCATTGACATTAGTATCACTTGACTCGACAATGCAAGATAAAGACATACTTTCAGATGTATCAAAGAAACATTAAGTTTCAAAGAATGTAACATAACCAGAAATAATGTATTTCTTAATTAGAAATGTAACACTTGTAGTCACATTAAGTACAAAAATATCCCAAAAACACTCAACGAACAAACCATGAAAATAGTTTATCTAGGTTTGGTGTCAAATCTTGAACAAAAGCAACACAACTAAACACCTATGAAGTAAGAGTAAAAGATCTACATCAGGACATAGCCGTCGAAGTGGAATCTTCCCCCTAAGTGAAGTGGACGACATACGGTTGATGAGATAGGAAGCTGTTAAAACATCTGACTAAAAATATTTAAGAACATACATCTCAAATATGAGTGATCAAACAACATCAAGTATGTAACGATGTTTGCATTCAACAATATCATTTTGCTGAAATGTATGTGGACAAGACAATTAATGTATAACACCTAGAGATTCATAATAATAGTGAAGATTTGTTTGAGTAAATTCTAAGACTATCTATATGAAGAATTTTTGGGGCAAACAGAATATTAATATATTATTTCCACAAAAAAATTTAATAGTATCAAGAACACTGACTCTACCTTTCAACAAATAAACCCATAACACATGTAAGAAATCATCAATAAAAACAATATAATATCTATAACCAAACACAAAAAGTGTTTTGATTGGGCCCTATATATCACAATGAATCAATTCAAAAGGACTTTTATTGCGAACCAGACGAAAACTACAAAAAGTAGTACGATGGTACTTTCCTAACTCACAAAACTCATACTAAAACGAAGACACAAATATCCATGAAAGAGCCTGTTATAACTTTTGATGAGAAGGATGACCCAAGCATCGATACCATATGATTGATAGTTATACTATAGAAGCCAATAATGCAAAACCTCGGCATATCTCATCTCTAACAAGTAGGTATACCCCTTGGCTTTTCTCACGCCCCTAACTAATTCTTTTCTCGTCTGTAAATCTGAAAGGTACAGTAAAAAAGGGAAAAAGTTACAAAGTAATTAAGGTGTTTAATAATAAAGCTAATCGATAAAAGATTAACTGAAAATTTAGGTATATAAAGGACTTTGTCTAATGTTAATTAAGACATAGCACGAATAATACTTTGTCCAAAAACACGATAAGTTCAACCATCTGCAATAAAAACTGATCTAATATTTGGTAACTGGGATATATAGGAATAAAGATCACGATTACCTGTTATGTGGGAAGATACTCCTAAATCAATAATCCAAGAACTGTCCTTAGAGGCTAATAAACTAAAGATGCTTGAAGTGGAAGTAATGGCATGTAATGCTATAGCAGTGGAAGACTAACTCTCTTTAAACTGAAGAAATTGAATGAGCTCCTTCTGAGAAAGTCACTGATGGTACATTAGTAGTAAGAACAGTTGCAGGTGTACTCTATACCTTCGTGGAAACCTGTACCCAATTTAACCTTCTAAACTTTTCCCAACAGTGATCTGATTTATGGTTAATGCGACTACAATGCTCACATAGAGTACAACCTATACCATTTGTCCGTCCACAACCTCCTCTTCAACCAAAACCATAACTAAAATCACAACCACGACCACAAGTAACAGTCAAATCAGAATGATCTGATGTAGACGTGGACATACCAATAGAAACACGAAAAACCCAAGTAAATGTACCCTCAAGACTAAGAGTAGAGTCTGTACTAAGAATCTGACCTTGAATATGAGACGAATGGTCTAGAATCTAGTCAGAAAGATAAACTACAACTGCAAACTCCTTACGATATCGACGCATCGTAGCAATATCAAATGTCAATGATTGATACAGATCAAATTCATCAAAGAGGGCCCGAAGTGAATCAAAATGGTCATGTATCGAACTATCTTCCATTTTCAGTGTAAAGATCTACTCATGTACTGTGAAAACCCATGAAATATTATTCTTATATCCATACATTTGCTTTAAGATGTCCCAGGTCTTCTTTGCAGGTCATAGAATCATCATACCTTAAGCAACTGTAGATTCCATGTTGTTTACCAAATAGGAAACAATAGCAGAGTTATTAACAAACCAATCTTCATATGCATCATCCTTTGCATCAAAAAGAGGTTGAGTTAGGTGTTTAAGCTTGCGGTGAACAGCAAGAAATGTCTCAAAACTTTGTACTCATAGCAAGTAGTTCTTTACATTGAGTTTTTCTGAGGTTCCATTCAAATTCTTAATGAGAGATTTCTTGGAGGCCATGATGATTTGTACAAATTAGATCTAAAATAGGACTGAAAAATTCCCAAAATCGACTACAAACACACCAAAAGCCTCCAAATGATAATAACCTAGATGGAAAATAAGAACCACCCTTAGTAGTAATAGGAGAGAGTGTACACAGCCCTTTTCATAAACTGTTCAATAACAATAACCATTGGCTCAACTACAGGTGGTAGTAGGAGGAGTCGTTTACACATTAATCAGGTGTACCAACAGTAGAGGTGGCAGTTAGAGCTGTCAGCGATAGAGGAAGAGCCTGGAGCCTTCGACAACAGCAACGTAGGGGCCTGGTGACCCTAACAGCGTTGGGACAAGCCTAGGAGAAGCTTGTTGATGACAAAGGAGGGGCTTACTACCCCAACAACCACAGAGGAGGGTCAAGAGGGCCCTGACAACCCCAAAAAAGGCCTACAAAAGCCTTGTTGGTGCCGATAGTGAGTTCTGCTAGTCCGAAGGGCGACAGAGTAGGGTTGGGGATGCCCTGGCGACGCCAGAGGTAGCCGAAGGAAGGCTTGTTGACACCAACAGAGGACTATGGAGGTGCTCCAGTGTTGGATGTGAGGTAAGAGCTTAAGGTTTAAGCCTGAGCTCTGGTACCATGAAAAATAAAGAGGAAAAATAATATGTATATTGATATTGGGTCTACATGTTACACATATATAGGAAAATATATAAATGGATATCCTATTACCCTATTACACTACCCAACAAACTCAACACAAATCATCTTCGGTAAACATATACTTGTCAAAAGTTAGCGAGTTTTCATCAGATTTGTTATAAACTGAATACTCATAAGTCCAACACTGTCGCTGTCCCACTGCCTTGATAGTAATGGCTGGATCCACTACTTCCTCATCTGTTGAGTATGATATAACAATGAATATTGGGACGATACTTGGAAATATGGTATGGGTAATCTCGATATTAGTTCTGTGAACAATCTGTTGTAGGATTAGGTTTTCTTGCTCGTGGAAATGGCATAAAGCATTCGTGATATAAAAACAAAAATGAGAAATGAGGAAGCAAAAGAAGTCATTTAAGGATGAATCAAAATGATTTTTAGTAATTTCACATACTTTTGTAAAGTTAGATCAACTGTTGGGGAACCACAGAAATAATGAAAATCAGTTCCCCACTTGGCATTTTGATTGCAATTTCAAATAGCCCCTCAAGATAGTTTTCTTCGCAAGAAAACTACGATGTCCTCCCATTTTTTATATAAATTAATATTCTGTGAGGTGATACATCCATTATTGCTATCAAGTAGGAGGTTATTTGAAATAAAAATGGAAGGAAATACCCTTTCCATGTGCAAGTAAGCATGTTAAGATAAATGGAAGGCAACATAGGATTTATTTGAAATTGTCGTCAAATTTCAAGGGCTAAATCAAGTTTTCATGGAAGTCATGGGAGTTCTCAAAAGTAGGGTTTTTTTTTGAAAATTTCCCTTTATTTAGAGGCTTGACATTGTCCTTGTGTCAACAATTGACCATAGATTTATCAATTTATTTGAATACCTAAAATCATCGAGTAAATAGTATTTATAATAAGAAACAAAGGCGATTATTATTGATCATGAGCAATTATATTGAGTGCTGACTCATAGGACAGATATAAACAACAATAAAAATAATAACTTTTTTGAGAGCTTAACTATAAAAATAATAATGATCACAAGTAAATCTCTATAGCATGTGAAAATACACATTCAAATAGTTACCCGGATGACAAAGAATCATCACATGTGCTCCACCTAGTGGACGTAGTTGATTCTCTACTTCAAGAGCATGCTCAAGACAGAAGATATGCATTCTAGATGAATCTTTATCTGGCCTATGCATGAAAGAATTGCTTGAGGTCAATAAGGAGGCATCAAGTTTGTTGCATTGAGCTGTTACAACTGCATGTTCATTTGCTGAGACATTTGAATAGTGGCGCGAATCAGGGACAACAGAGTATTGTTCAGACCTGAATGATGGAATTTCCAACCTTGTGTTCCTTAGACAAACATCAGCTTTTTCAGTAATCAAACAACTATTGTTTACCCCCGCAGAGGTAACTTCCGTTGAAAATGGGGCTCTTACATAGGCATTCGACCTACCAGGGATGCCCATTTCTTCAGCATTCTCTAGTTTATTCTGTGGAGAAATATACTCAACAGTGTCATTCATCATTCTGGACACATCATCAAATTGGTTACAAGAAAAAAACCGGGAGGAAGGATCACCGAAGACACCAGCTGCTTCATTTTTGACATCAGTTCTGGACAGAGTTGGTGCTTCATGTTCACCTGGATGAGGGCTTTGGGAGGAAAAACCATTATGTAAATGCTTTGGGTTTTCATTTCTTAGAGATGACACGGAAGAGTTTCTAAAATCAGTTTCATCATCAGATAAGTTTTCATGCTGAATGTTTTCTTCAGAATCTGATGAGTTCCCATAAGCAGAAGCTAAAAGATCAAGAGCAGAAGGACCCTTCTGAACTACTGATTCAGAAAGGGAATCTACCACCTGTCTAGAATGTTGTGCCAGATGATGACTAGGGTCTTCCAAGTTGTCCATAAATCCAGAAAAATAAGACTTCTCAACACGTTCTGAGCAAACTAAAGAAAGATAATTTTAGTGTAAGCAAGACAAGTTCAAAAATGCAGAACAGATGTAGAAGAAATGCAAGTTAGACAAAAAATTATCCAAAACAAATAAGCTCGACAAAAAAATATACAAACCTAAAGCACAATTTATAAGTTACAAAGACCCTGCTTGATTAAGTGAGTAATTAAAGAAATAAAGATATTGAACAAACATTAGGACCAAGATCATTAATAAACTGAAAAAAACATGGGTTTAACCAAATATTTGAAAACATATTGGACCGTCCATGTCCACAACATTATAAAGGAGTTATATTGTTCTACTTCACAGATATTGGGAACCCTAACTTCTGGAAACTAATAAAATGAATGCAACTCATCAATCATCAAAACAATGTACCTCAGCCCAGCCATTAGGCTTCACCAGCCTTTAGGATCAATAATTATGGCTTGATCCTTTTAATGGAAAAGAGAATTTTCCAAATACTAGCAATGTTTCTATTAAATTTACAAAACTGTTTTAGTTCCATCCATGGTTTTAAATGTCCGTTCCTATCAGACTTTGTGTCGATAAAAAGAGAAAACATGTAAGACTTTGGTGAAAATGTCAATGTAAACACAATAAAAATACAGAAGTCTATACAAATTGTTAAGAGTTAAATACTATTAAGAGGTTATATAAACTATTTTGTATTAAGGTAATTGGATATCTATTTATCCAACATTATAAATATGTAACATGTAGTCCCAAACAGGAGACTATTCTTCTTCTTTCTCTTCCACTTCACATGATATCCAAATCTAGGAGAAAATCCTAGGATTTCCTCAACTGCCACCTTCTCCAACAGCTTTTCTGACGTCGACCAACTTCTCTGACCACCTCGTCGATGTCGACCAACCTCTCTAGAGCTCTTCCTACCGCCGCCAAGGTCCAAAGTCCCTTCATCTCCCACAGCTAAGCCTTCCAGGCCCCTCCGTCGATGTCGTTAAGGCTGTCGACCCCCTTTTCCTCCGTCATTAAGGCCTTCAGGCCCCTTTCCCATCGTCGTCTAAGCCAACAAACCACTCCTCTGTTGACTCTAGGGCCATCGCCCTTCCTCCGTCAGTGCAAGCTTCTACAGCCCTTAATGTCCCTTCTAGGCTATTTCAGGCACCTTAGACAAGTCGTAGGGCCGGTCCGATGGTCCATCCAAAGCCACACTACCACCGACAACCAAGTTGGTAGCTCCTACTTCTACGCAGTCCATGTGACGGACTGTATACGTTCTTTTCTACTACTACTGAGAGTGATTTCATATTATCCACTTGATCTACTGCCTTCTGTAAGTTCTTGGACCACTCTACTGTCTAATTGGGAGCATGTCTTCACTACATTAGACCTGAACAACACTATTCAAATTTGATTTCTTCAAAATCAACATGACTTCAAGGGAATCTCTTATTAAAAATCTCAGTGGAACCTTCCAAAAATTTGATGAAAAGAACCACTTATTGTAGACACAAAGTTTTAAGACATTTCTAACAATACATCACAAGATCAAACATCTTACTGAACCTCCGCTCAATGCAAAAGACAACACTTATGACAACTAGTATGCTGATAATTCTACTATTGTCAATTAAATGGCAAATAGTATGGAGTCAAATATTGTTTGTGATGTGATGTTTTTAAGACCTACAAAGTAAAACTGAAATACCTTGAAGATGTATGGATATACGAAAAATATTTATCATGTTTTTAAGATATACGAGCAAATTTTCTAACTAAGGATTGGAGACAACTCTATACAAGACCATTTTACTTCACTAAGGGCTCTTCTGGATGAACTTGACATTTACCAACTTTTGACATCTAATATTACCACTATACGCAAGTACAGAGAGAAGCTAGCCATTGCAGCTTATCTTTCGAGTTTGACCTCAGAGCTCTCGTCTCAAATTCGAGGCTAAATCCTTGATGCAAACTCTACTCCTAGCTTGGAGACTATCTTCTTTGGAGCCATTCGTATTTCCACTGACACCTCTATTACTTTTTCTGATTACTTTGCTATGGCTACTACTACTCGGGGTTGTGGTTGCGACTCTGGCCGCAGTTCTAGTTGAAAAGGAGGTCATAGACGTATGGATGGCAAAGGTCGTGCATCATACGAGTATTGCAATCATACAAATCACCAATTAGATCGTTGCTAGAAAAAGTTCAACAAGCCAGATTGGACACAAATTTCCACTGAAACATAGAATAATCCATCTACAGTTACTACTACTACAAGTATGCCTTCAATGGCTCTCATACGATGAGTATGCTCAATTCCTCCAGTTTCGAGAAAGTCAATCCTCCACTGCTATAGTATCACATGCTACTACTTTTATCTCGGATGTCTATAATTTATTAGTCTCTAAGGATAATTCTTGGATTATTAATTCAAAAATATCCTCTTATATGACAGGTAGTATTAACCTTTACTCACATATATCCAAATTACCTAACATTAGATCTGTTTCTATTACTGATGGTAGAACTTGTCGTGTTTCTGAACAAGACACTATTCATGTCACGTCTCAATTAACATGAGACAAAGTTCTCTGTCTCCCTGAATTTTCAGTTAATCTTTTATCTATTAACATTATTACCAAACAACTTCATTATTTTGTAACTATTTTCCCTTTCTACTGTACCTTTTAGGATTTACAGATCAAAAAAAAGATTGATTTGGAACGTGACCATGGCCGAGGAGTTTACTTACTAATCAAATAAGAAATACCTCAAGGACTTACATCATTAACTTCTACAATAGAATCTTTTCTCATTTGGCATTGTTACTTAGATCATCCATCTCTTAAAAAGTTACAGCAGGCACTTTTTTAGATTTATGTTTCTTCTTTTCAATAAGAGTCTTGTGAGTTAGGTAAGCACCATCGTGTTACCTTTCAAAGTCTTCGTCTAATTCATAGTCAAAGTCCTTTTAAGTTAATTCACTGTGATGTATGGAGTCCAACCAGAACACCATCTATGTTTGATTATAGATATTATATTGTGTTTATTGATGATTTTTTTTGAATTTCATGGATTTATTTGTTAAAAGATAGAGTCAGTGTTCATGATATTGTTAAGAAAATTTTTACAAAAAAAATAAATCAACATTCCATTTGTTCCAAAATTCTTTACACTAACAATGCTTTGGATTTCACTCAAATAAACCTTCGAAGTTATTGTGATTTTCTAGGTGTTATACATCAAACTTCTTGTTCACATATATCTCAACAGAATGGGATTGCTGAACGCAAACATCGACATATTGTTGATGTAACGCACTCTATGCTTGAGATACATATTCCCAAGTATCTGTGGTCAGATGCAATGCTCAGAGCCTCTTATCTCATCAATCATAAACCATCTACCCCACTTAGGAGGGTAGATTCCTCTTCGATAGTTACATCCTGATAAAAACCTCTTTACTCTTATTCCAAGGACATTTCATTGTGTTGCCTTTGTCCAATATTTAACTTTACGTTTGGATAAACTAGCTCCACGATCTATTCACTGTCTTTGTTGAATACTCTCATATTCAGTGAGATTATCGGTGTTTCATCCCTAAACCAAAAAGTACAATGTGTCTGCAAATGTTACATTTTTAAAAAATAAATCCTTCTTTGGTAATATTGATCCACTTGTAGAGAATATTCTTTTACTAGTGCCTGTAGAGTCTTGGGACACTTATGATACTAACATCACTGTTATGACAGACAAGGCGACTTGTCATTTACAGATATATCATCGACGGCAACGTCCCTCTACAACCAATACTTCTTCACCTTTTACAGGTCTACTACCCACAGACCTTGACTAACCAATTGCCACTCGACAAGGTACACAAGCTTCCACTATCCATCTTAATTTATATTTTACTAGCTATAATAAACTTCATCCTACCTACCCTACTTTTACATTGTCCATTGCTTCTAAATCACTTGCCAGGAGCTACCAAGAGGCCATCTTATTACTACAGCAGAAAACAACCATGGAAAAGGAGATACAGGCTTTAATGTCTCAAGGTACATAGGATTTGGTCCCTAAACCAACAGGTACAAATGTAGTTACATGCAAGTAGCATTTACCATCAAATATAAACCTAATGGTGAGGTTAACAGATACAAAGCACGCCTAATAGCACGTGAGTTTACACAGAAGTATGATATGAACTATGCTAAGACCTTTTCTTTAGCGGCAAGATTGAATTCCATAAAGGTCATTTTTTCAGTTCCAGTGAACTACTCCTAAGAACTCACTCAATTAGACGTAAAGAATGCTTTCTTATACAATGATCTTATAGAATAGGTGTATATGGAGTAACCTCCTAGGTATGTTACTCAAAGGGGAGAATCAAGTCTATCTGTTTAGAGAAGTAATTTATGACCTCAAGCAAAGTCCACGTGCTTGATTCAAAAACTTCAGCAGTATCATTGTGGATTGTAGGTTTTGATAATGTGTCAACCACTCTGTTTTCTACAGATGCACAGAAAGTTGGTGTGTAATTCTTATTATATAGTGAATGATATTTTGATCATTGGTAGTGATACTGCAACCATTCAGAGGTCAAAGAGCTACTTGTAGACACACTTTATCATTAAAGACATAGACAAATCTAAGTACTTTTTGAATATCGAGTTTGCTTACGCTTGGGATAGGCTGACGTTGCCTTAGAGAAAATATAAGTTGGACCTTTTACAAGAGACGAATCTATTAGGGTGTAAACCAAAGAGTACTCCATTTGATCAAAGTCTGGATCTTTGAAATAGCTCGTCGCCTATGTTAGAGGATACTACCAAGTACAGGCATCTAATTAGGACACTGTTACATGGCCAGACATTGCATATATTATTGAGTACTCAATCAATTTATGCAAGAGCTAAAATCAATACACTGGTTGAGGACCTTATGAGTATTATCTTATATTAAGAAAGCTCCCCATCAAAGACTAGTTTGTAGAAAGAATAATCATCTACATGTTGAGGCGTAATCAGACTTTAATTATACAGGAGATAAGAGAAATCAGAAGTCCACTTCTAAATACTGCACACATGTCAAAAGAAATCTGATTACATAACGTAGCAAGAAGCAGAGTGTTATCTCTAGATCTAGTGCTGAGGCTGAATATCAATATATGACACAAACTACTTGTGAAATGACGTAACTCCGTTCCTCTTTGACAGGATTAAGCTTCTTTATTGATGTACCTATGAAAATATATTATGATAATCAAGCAACTATTCATATTACTAACAATCCAATCTTCTATAAACGCACCAAACATATTGTGATGAATTGTCATTACATGCAAAATATGGTAATGCAAGAGATAATCTCTACACTTTACAGTAAGTCCTCTGATCAGTTTGCAGACATCTTCACTAAAGAATTGAATGTAAAAGCATGAATCACTTTGTACCAATTTGGATATGATCAATATATATGTCTCAGCTTGAGAGGGAGTGTTAGGAGTTAAATACTTTTAGGAGGTTATATGGACTATTTTGTATTAAGATAATTGAATACTTATTTATCTAACCCTATAAATATGTAACATGTAACTCCAAACAATACATTCTTCTTCTTCTTTCTCTTCCACATCATAGAAATGATCAAAAAACTTTGAATTTTGATTCGAAACTCTAACATAAGTTGAAGTAAGCAATAACATACAACTAGGGTTATTTAGTTCCACTTTCTAAACATATACCACATTAAAATACACCCCATAGACATACTACAAATATCTTGAAGTATAAATAGTATCTAAAAATACTAAATAAATGTTTAAAATCCTATTGTTGTTCAATTATTTTATTTTCCTATTTTTTTGAATTTTAGAATCTCTAATTACTTTGAAATTTCATATCACATAAATTACATTGATTTTAATGATAAATTTAGGATTTTTCTTGTTTTCCGATTTTTATGACTTCTATTTTTATCAATTATTTTATTCCTTTATCAATTCTAAAGTTTAATTTATTTTAAATTTACAATTACTAGATTTATTTTTAAATTTGTACAATTATTCTATTATTCTAAACTTTTTCCCATTTGCTTTATAGGTTATATAATATAAATACCATGTTATTCTTTTGATTTTCAATAATACCCCTTGTTAGTCTTACTAGATATCTATGTTGGACATCTAGTAAATCCTATAAATATGTACTTTATCATTAATCAAGAACAATCATTATTTTTTCCCCCTAATCTTCACATGGTACCAAGCCTAAGTTTTAATCAAAGAAAACAACCAAACAAAAAAAAGAAAAGAAAAAAGAAAAAAAAGAAGCACGTACACCTACCACTGCTACCTACCGACCTGTGCCACAATAGCATACTCGCCACCAACCAGCCAAATCGACAGTGTTGTCATCTCCAACCTCCCTTAATTCCTCCACCTTCCTTTCACCTCGTCAGTCCCTTCTTTGTTCTCCTTCCTCTTCTCCAACCCGATCTCCTCTTGTTAGGGGACGACGGATTTTGCAGCACATCATCAACCACCTCACAATCCCTAACTACTGTCGTCACCGTCGAGCCCTCCTCTCCCTACAGCCGCTAGCCACCTCTTTCCTCATTTCTATTGCCGACTAAGAGGAGTGAGATCTCTTAAGGTCTTTGATGGCCTCAATAACCCCATCAAGGTACCAAATCAACATGTTTTATACTATAATGATTGTACATGGACACGTGTTGTCCACGTTTGTGTATGCTCTTAAAATCATCGAGTATGTGTTTTTAGGTGGTTTATACCTCCAAATCATCGTTGTGAGTGCCCAAAAGGTGATTGTGCCGTGTTCGAGCTATAGTTTCTATACATACATCGCAATTTGTGACAGATTAAACTTTGTTTATGTGTTTTAAGTAGTAAAAAAATGATCTCCTGTGAGTCATTGATCAAGAATCTTAGTGGCATTTCAGAGAAACTAAATGGAAATAACTATTTATTGTGGATACGAAATTTTGAAACCTTTATTACCACCCATCGAAAGCTTAGGCACCTCACTCAGTCACCTCCTGATGCTAAGGATGGTACGTCAATGATGTAGCCAATGTCTCCTAGTTAGTTGATAGCATGGAATCCAATGTTGCCCACAATGTTACGGTACTTTACCCCATAAAGAAGATTTCTAGCACATTAAAGACTATGTATAGGCATGAGAAGAATATGTCCAAGGTGTTTAAGGTATATAAGTAGCTGTTTAAGGTTAGACAGGGAGACAGATTAGTGCAATATCACTATATTGTTCTAAGAGCCTTTTTAGACGAACTTGATGTTTACCAACCGTTGACAGTAAAAATCAACAAGATGCAATAGTAAAGAGATGAGCTAACGGTAGCCGCCTACCTTTCCAGCCTCAATCTCGAACTCTCCTCACAGATTCGTAGACAAATTCTGAATGCCGATGTAGTTTCTAACTTACAGACTACGTTTGCCAAAGTTTTGTAGATTTTCACTACTACACCAACTCCAATGTTAGATCAATCGACTATGGTAGCTTCTTGAGGTCGTGGTCATAGCCTTGCCAACAAGGGAGAACGTAATGGACGTATAGAGGACGACCGGGTTATCAACATTATGGACGGACTAGACACAAATCATATAGATGTTAGGACAAGCTTGGAAAACCATAATAGGTTAATGCAACTACAGAGACAATTCCCACTACACCTACTCATAAGCAACTGTTACCATCTCACAACCTAACTACAAGTGATTCCTACAGCTTTAGGCCACTAACACCACTGTTACTGCATCACATGCTACCATCTCAAGTAAGAGTGCCTTACTTGCCACTCACAACAATTCCTGGACTATAAACTCAAGGACCTCTTCTCATATTTCAAGTACACATGACCTTTTTACTCGTTTCTCCTAATTATCCAATATTCATTCTATTTCTATTATTGATAGTCGTTCTTGTTCAGTATCTAAAAAAAGATTTTGCAGGCTTCTTCTCAAATTAAACTTCAAAAAGTACTTTATGTACCTGCCTTTCCTTTTAACCGTTTATCTATTAGTATTATTATCAAGCAATTACTTTGTTATATGACATTTTTGCACTTTCACTACACATTTTAGTATTTACAGACAGAGAAAAGGATTGGTTTAGACTATATAAACAGGAACATAACATGCGCCTATTGATAAACACCATCATACTACCTTTCAACATCTTCATCTTGTATCTAATCAGAGTGAGTCTGAATTAGTCCATTGTGATGTTTAGAGGCCTGTTTGAATTCCGTCTATGTTTGGTCATGGGTATTATATTATTTTTATAGATGATTATTCTTGTACATCATAAGATAACCTCTTAAAGGATCGTAGTCATATTCTCGATGTGAATAAAAAATTTTACAATGAAATAATAAATCAATTTTTCCATTACACCAAAATATTTGCGTACTGATAATGCTTTAGAATTTGTTCAATCAGGGATTCAATTATAATATACATCTTTGGAGATTATCCATCCGACTACTTATCCTCGTACTTAATAAAATGGTGTAACTAAACGTAAACACATATACATTCTGGACATCACCCACACCATTATATTGTAGATGAAAGTTCCAAAATTCTTGTGATCTGATGCTGTTCTTACAGCTTCTTATTTGATAAATAAAATGTCCTTCACTCCTTTGAGTAGTGAGATTCCTCTTCAATGTCTTTATCTAAGTACGGAAATATTCTTACTACCACCTAAAGTTTTTTATCATATTGCTTTTATTCAAGACTCATCTTGTAGTTTTGACAAGTTGTCCCTCTATTCTATTAAGTGTGTTTGTAGGGTATTCTCAAATTCAACGAGGATATCGCTGTTTTCACCCTCATATCAAGTGTTATTTTGTGTTTATTAATGTTAGCTTTTTTGAATTTGAATCATATTTTGAGTCTACATATTTTAAGATTAAAAGTCTTCCTTTACCATCTCCTATTGAGCCAACAGTGATAGGTGGAAATAGAACAAGAAAGGCCATATCCTTTACAGGTATATCATTATTGTCAATAGCCACAACAACATCCTCTAACAAAATCGCCCTCAACCTCGGATGCAGATCAATCCAATTCTAACCTTGACCTTCCTATTACGCTACGAAAGAGTAAACGCTCTTACATAGTTCATCTTATTTCAAATTTTATTTCATATGATCAGCTTAATCTCTCTTTCTGTAGCTTTGTCTTGTCCATTTTCTCTAAATTTGTTCCTACGAACTACCAAGAGGCCCTTCTTATACCACATTGGAAGATAACTATGAATGAAAAAATCTCAACATCAATGTCACAAGACACATAGGAATTGGTGACCTGTCTTGTAGAAACAAGCATAGTTACCTATAGATAGGTGTACACTATAAAACATAAGCCAAATGAGTCAGTCGATAGATATAAAGCTAGCCTTATTACTCATGATTTTACTCAAACGTATAGGATTGACTACGCAAAGACCTTCTCCCCAATTACCAGATTAAATTCCATCAGAGTTCTCTTATCCATTGCTATAAATTAATCATAGAACCTTATTAATTAGATGTCAAGAACACCATCCTTTATGGTGACTTACCAAATAAGGTACTTATGGAACAACTTTCAAGATATATTGCTAAAAAAAAGATAAAGTATGCCATCTGAAGAAGGTCATTTATGACCTTAAGCAAAGTCCACAGGTGTGGTATGAGAAGTTTAACAAAGTTGTCATATAAGGTGATTTTCGGATATGTATTGTTGATTATTCAATCTTCGACAGGAAGACTACTAATGGCAGTGTGATTCTAACAGTTTACATTGATGATATATTACTGACGAATAGTGACTCTGCGGCATTAATGAGATTAAGAAGTACCTCAAAATACATTTTATTACTATAGATATGGACAAGCCACTATTTTTTCGTAGATACTAAGTTTACATATGCTAGGGAGAAGATGACATTATCTCAGAGAAAGTATGTACTGGATCTTCTTCAGGAGACATGACTCTTAAACTGCAAGCTTGAGAATACTCCCATAAAGCAAAATTTTATATTTTGGGATAGTTTTTTAAAAGTGCTTGAGGATCCTGGATAGTACAAATAATTGATTAGGAAGCAAATATACTTAGATTGTTACCCATTTTAATATAGCATTTATAGTCAATTTATGTATAAGCCTAGGATGGTCTACTGGCATGGAGCCTTACATGTGTTAGCTTACATCAATGGTACCCCAAGTAAAGGTCTTATCTACAAAAAGAGCAAACACCTAACAATCGAGGCTTCTTCAAACTTTAAATATGTAAGAGATAGAAGAGACAAGAAGTCCACTTCAAGCTTCTGTACGTATGTTGAAGGTAATCTAGTTACTTAACCGAACAAAAAGTAAAATGTCGTATCCAGATCCAGTACCTAAGTAGAGTATAATCTATGACCCAAACTATATGTGAGATGATGTAGATCAGAAACTTGGTTTCTCTATAAAAACTCTTATGACTATGTATTGTGATAACCAAACTCCCATCTTTATCGCGAATAATCCCACACTCCATGAGCATACGAAACACATCAAGGTAGATTATCATTAAGTATGGAATATAATGCTAAGAGATGTTATTTCACCCTATACTCAGTCTTTAGAGTAGCTAGCAGACATTTTCTTTAAAGGCTCTGGTGTTGGAGCATTTAAGACTATATACCAAGCTGAATATAATTGATATATATATTCCAACTTGAAGCAAAATATTAGACTTATGTTTATATTATTATTATTAGAGTTTTATTAGATAGTAGTGGTTTTTTAAGTTAATGGATATCCATTTATGATGAGTATCTAGTAAACCCTATATATATGTATTATTTAGTCATTAATCAAGAACAATCATTATTTTTCCCTTTAATCTTCACACCCCTAATATGAACATGACTACATGAGAATAAGTGAAGTATATTATAATTAAGCCAAAGCCCATCTATTTGTGGGTTTAATTCATATGAGCTGCATGTCTACTTAAGAAAACACGTCACTAAAGGGTAAAACTGGAAATTTTGCACGTCTATCTTATTTTTATTCTTCGTGAAAGCGTAAAAACCCTTGAAGTGGAGGCTGCAACCCATCTTTACAGCAAGGGATCAGCAGCAGCCTTGAATCGAAGATCAAAGCCATCAGAGAACAGAGCTAGTGGAGCACCGCCAGCAACCAAAGCACTAGTCAGGCTAGGAGGAGTGAGCAAGAAGCACTGAAGGAGCAATCAGCACCCAACAGCAGCAACCAGCAGGCAGCAGATCTCGTTTGGGAAAGAACTATGCCCTAGTCATCCATGTTGAGCTTTGTAAAGCCCATGTCAGCCAACCTGGGCTTGACTGTGTGTAATTTTTCATGTTGTCAACCGACTAGAATGACACAAATTGGCTCGGTCAACATTTGGGTACGAAATCACATATCCAATTTACATGGTGATTTGATGTCTATAAATTCAAATTTTCACACATGTTGGCAAAATTTCGCAAATGTGTGTTGACATTTTGTTCCATGGTTCCATCTACCATTTAGTTGGTCTATTTTCTTCCAAACCAGTTAAAAGGCTACAAAATTCAAATAAGATTTTTAAACATATAAGAAATGCATACCCAGGTGAAAACAATTGCAGTAGTCATCTAAAAACAGCAATATTGCAACGAAAAGATCCATGAAAATTTCCATTTGAATTTTAACTTTCATTAAATGATTCCACCTTCAGAAAATCAAATAAAGCAGAAGAATGGAAAAAAAAAACATTGATCTTACAAAAAATTAAAGATAAGTTTGGAGGAAAAAATGGTGAAAAAAACAAGAACACGTCTAGGAGTTGAGCCCATGTAAAGCCTAGATTTGCCTCTGAATACATGTTCCCTCATAACCATCGGAATCAGTATGATCTGGAAGATCAATCAAGGACCAAATAGAGAAGCTTTTTATGAGTTTGCTCGCAAATGTTTCTGGTATAAGCCACTACATAAATTCTTGCTGAAATTTTGAGCAGAGAGGATTTATCACTAGTTGTGAAGGACTAAGATCTAGGGCTAAAATTTAAACCAATCCCAAAGAAGTGGCATATAATAGAAGCTCATTTTATCAGCACCTTTAGTGTGAGCCTCTCAAATAGAGCAGTACCATACTAGTAATGAAGACCACTTTACTGAGAGCTGTCTGCGAGATACTCCAATTGGCACAGGTACTAGGAAAGCTGGATGGATTGTTGTAGATTCTCGATTCTCAAAGGGAAGAAATAGACTAAAAATAGAGGAAGAAAACAACCTCAAACAAAATATGTTGTCAATAGAGCAAGAAACAAGTGAGCTACAATTATTAGGATAACATGATATTATAACTTAAAGAAAATTTGAAATTGCAAGAATAACTTGAGAGGCTATCTAAAATAATAAACAATAGGTCTATCCATCGTAGAAACCAATGAATCCTACCCATAAATATATCGAAGATAGGCTCAGGTTAGAAACCAACAAATCCCTCAATCTAGAAAACACAACTGACTAGATTCCTATTGAAGCCAAAATTCGATGAGGTCAAAGTAATTAGGCTTAGGATTGACTTAACTAAAACATGCATGATCAGTTGTCACAAGGCTACCCGATATATTCATGCAGTTTTCCAAGTCAACAGCAATTACTTGGATCATAGCATTTACATCAGCATCAAGGGACAGGTAAATAAGTCAATATAGTAAGAAAGATGACAGTTACTACATGAAGAGTTACTTCAAGACAGAAAAATAAAATCCAAACTGCACTAGAATGATACAAAAGTTGAATATGCAAATTGAAGTACAAGTACAACACAAGATTGTATAAAAATACTATCATAATTCTGTTACAAGCCTACCTGAAGCAGGTGTAAGATCATAAGTATTTGCCTTCGTAGCTTTATCATTTCTTGTTTCAAAAATAAATGTGGTGCCAGCAGACTGATTGTCAAAGGAACTGCAATCAGCAGACATAAGATGCACTGCCGCTGCATCTGTAGGTTGAATGATAGCAACACAAGCAAAGCTCAATATCCCACATGCAACACATGACAGCAGTCCTTGATCCAGTAATCCCTCACTCTGGAAAGCACTGCATTTATCATTGCTTTCTGTGTTCTCAGTATTGTAAGTGGTGCATGAACCAGCATACTCAACCTTGCTGCCCATAACACAATGATGTTTCTTCTCCTGACATATGGAAAAAGGACTTTTATTCATATAAGAGGAGGCATTAGGACGCTCATGAAGAATGCTCCTGTTGAACATGAAACCTTCAGAAGACAAACCAGTTGACGCTTCTTTTTCTTCATTATGACTGCATATGTCTGGTGATATTATTGGTTTAAACTTTGCTTGGGATCTTATACGTGGATTAGAATGGAAAGAAACATCTAATGTATTCTGTGGTAGAACAACACATGAGGATCCCTTGCCAAGGAGTATATGAAGTAGATTGTTGTTCTGTATTGCATTCTCAACAAAAAGCTCTTTGATCATTACTTCTCCTTCACCTTTCATCTTATCTTTAAGTCTAGAGCTCCTCGGCTCAGTAACATTACTCACGGGAGTTCTGCAAAACAAGCACAGATTTAACATTGGACAGGGGAAAAAAATAAGCAGGAACAAAATGTTTTAGTGAATAACCAACAGAAATTGAAATAATTATTGAATGATGCCATCACTTGAAGCATTGCAACTTAGATATTGGCAATAAAGTAGAAGAAAAAAGTTCATAATCAATTGTAACCAAAAATCTCACTAATAATTTGAATAAATACAATAAGGGAATCAATAATTTAACATAATAAATTTGTGCTTGTAAGTTTTAGACCAAAAAAACAAGTGATGCCTAGCATGCTGGAGTAAGTGATATAGTAAAAAACCTGGACCACAATGATAGTGCAAGATCGTAGAGCAATTGAAAGTGGGACACCATAGGAGGATAATTAATTGAAGCTCTACGAACAGCAGCTTGTTTAGCAACCTTCAACCACTCAGGAGTTGCAACATTTGCAGCCTCACCACAGTTGAATCCTACCAACCAAAATAGGAAATTGTGAATGAAAGGAGTGACACATTTATAGTAAAGAAAAGACCTATTACATGATTGTTAACAATGAAAAGAGTATGCCTACACAAATAACAGCTAATAGCCTAGAGATCATTGACTATTATATTCCTCTTCTAACCCAAATTCTAAATGGTTAAGCAATTAAAGCATGATATTCTTTACCAGAGATCATTGATTATTATATTCCTCTTATAACCTCAATTCTATGTTGTTAAGCAATTAAAGCATGATATTCTCTATTACGAAATGGTGGAATGCTAGTTGCTTATTGTTAGAAATAGGGTTTATTGTTACTAGTTTATATCCCTAAGGATATGTTGAAATATGAATATCCAACTCAACACCAATTGACAATAAGTCAAGAAATCCATCTATATATAACAACATGTCTAGTCCTCACTTTTTCTAATGTGGGACTATTCCAACACTCTTCCTCACTTGTGATCTCTTTTAAATCCTACGAGTGTCTCTTTTTCGACGTAAGTAAATGTGTGTAGACTTAGACCTATTTGAACTTCTTTTGGCTCTAATACCATGTTAAAATATGAACATCTAACTCAAAATCAATTGACAATAAATAGAAAGGTCCATCTATATATAACTATAAGTCCAGTCCTCATTTTTTCCAATATAAAACTATTCCAATAAGATATTCTTGTAATCTTGATTTTCACCCTCTCCTATATAAGGAGATTAAGGTTTACATAACAAAGTAGAATATTTTTCTCTCTCAACATGGTATTTAGAGCCAAACCCTAGATCCATCTCCACCACCTTCCTCTCCCCCCCTCTCGTCATTAAAAACCACTAACTGCTGCTGCCAGAATCGAACTACACAGAAACCCTCTTTTATCCCATTGAAAAGAGTGCGGGGGGGGGGGGG
>JAMKQA010089700.1:0-41527 GCA_024699735.1 Posidonia australis
TATGGTGAAACATCTAGTGGTCAAGCATCTAGTTTTTTAGGAACACAAACAAGTAGTAGTAGTGGTAGTTCTTTATGGAGTAGATTAAATAAAAAGAAAGAAAAATATATAAAATCAAATACAAATAATGAATTAGATAATTATTTAGAATCCTCAATTGCTTTTAGTGATTTAGAAATAGATAACTTAGATATATTAAAGTGATGGTCTGCTACAGCTATTAGGTTTCCTATAGTATCAAAAATGGCAAAAGATTTACTAACAATTCCAAGGTCAACTGTGGTGTCGGAATCTGCATTTTCTGTAGGAAAAAGAGTATTAAATGATAAAAGATGTAGATTATCAGAGAAGTCTGTAGAAGGCTCTGTTTGCTTAAAAGATTGGTACAATGCGGTTGACCGTCTTTAGGTATTGAGCTTGAATTCTGAATCAGAAGAAGACGATGATGCGACATCAACTTCAATAGGCAGAACAGACTCCACAATTGAATAAATATTGATGTAAAATTTAAAAATAAAAAATGTAAAAAAAAAATATTGTAAATATCTTTTGTATTTTTTTATGTAAAAAAATGATGTATTTAAAATATTTTTTTATTAATAAAAAAATAATTTTAAAAATAAAATTTGGGCCCAATGGACCGACCTGACCTAGCCCGGCCCGTCGGCCCGATAGCCCGACCTACAGACGGGCCATGGGCCGTGCAAGGCCCATGACCTCCAAAAGGAGGCCCGAACCGGCCCCAACCAACCTACAAGCCGGCCCGGCCCGGTCCAGGTCCGGGCGGGCCTGGTGTTTTGTGGATTGAGTCGGGCCGGGTTGGCCCGATTTCCACCTCTACTTGTGATATTCCCTCCATGCCTTGGTTTTCGGACATGATCCTTCCTCGTCTGTCGGACACTCTTGGGGATATCACCCAAGTGTATTTCCATGCTGGTATCTAGGATGGGAAGGAGTGGAATCGACCCATCTCCTCGTGGGACAACATGAACGTAGATTGGGATGCTATTTCTCTCACAACTTATGATGTTTGGTACGAGGATGTGAAGCCCAAGCTTCGTGATGAATCTGTGAAGAGATAGAAAGTGTAATAAATTTATATTTCTTTACAATTAATAAAATTATAGTTTTTATGATCTTTATGCATGTGTGCCATTTTAAAGGGATTTAAGAAGTAAATCAGAGTGTATTTAGTTTACTCCTTGTGGCAAAGGTGTTGAATGTTGTAGCGGGTGCTTTCAACGTGTAACTGGTACATGTGTACCATGCTGGTATCTGGGATGGGAAGGAGTGGAGCCGACCCATCTCCTCGTGGGACAACATGAACATAGATTGGGATGCTATTTCTCTCACCACTTATGATGTTTGGTTCGAGGATGTGAAGCCCAAGCCTTGTGATGAGATAGAAAGTGTAATAAATTTATATTTCTTTACAATTAATAAAATTATAGTTTTTATGATCTTTATGCATGTGTGCCATTTTAAAGGGATTTAAGAAGTAAATTAGAGTGTATTTAGTTTACTCCCTGTGGTAGAGGTGTTGAATGCTGTAACTGGTGCTTTCAACGTTGAACGTATGATTTCTAGCATTCAACGCTTTGACTTCTTCTAGGTGTTGAATGCTCCAGTGCTCGCATTCAACATTGAATCCTTTTAAACTCAACGTTTTACACATCACGTAGTTCAACTTTCACTCCTCGTCCTCCTCCCACTTGAAGATCTCCTCTCTTCTTCTCCAACGATGGTGGTCCTCTCTCCAACGACTACGAGTGATGTACAGAGGTGCAACAGGGTGCTTTGGGGGAAGCTTAAACAGTCTCTCACTGCTTGTAGCGTTGACAAGTGATCGACGATGTGGGGGCGACGACAGTTCTTGCGACAGCTACAGGTGACGTACAGAAGTGCGACCCTCTCCTCCTTTTCTTCACTTTCATCCTTCCTTGAGTGTATCACCAAATTTGGTTGGGTTTTGCGCAGTTGATGCCACAGTTTGCCAAGGCGTATATAAGGCCAAAGAAACTAGCATGGAGGGAGCACAGGTCGTCAACATCCAGCGGACTTGGACCAACTTTAACAATAATGCTTGAAGCAATCAAAGTGATGGAAGAGGTGGCAGCAGTAGGGACTGAGTCTCGGGTGGACATGGTGATCCTTAAGGCTCCAGTGGCCATAGAGACAGTTGTAGAGGCAGCTACAGAGGATCCACTTCTTGATGGAGAGACTCTAGATATGTCTGTGGACATGGACATCATTGACTCTGATAGTTCAAGCAAGGAGTTGTTCGTCCCATCGGGCAAGGATTCGAAGGATACAACGTCAGAGGTGGTGTCTCCCAAGGCGAAGCCCAATGCTACTACTCCTGTTGTTGGTCTTAGTGAGGATGACACCTGGTATAGGAACATCCTCGACTTTGTTCGAGAGGAGGCAAAGGATAGTACTGTCACTCCTCTAGACTTTTCACAGGCCCACATTCCCTATATCGAGGTCCAAGTGTTGGAGCAATGCCTTTATTTTCTCCTTAGCTTTTGGTTGCCTTGGGTGGGATTTGTTCCTCTTCTTTCCTTGAAGGAACTCTAGTGATGGCGCTCTAGCCTAATGCTGCTGTCCATAGTGGATGCTTTCCTTCCTTACTCGTCAGATGGGTTGTCGATGGTCCAATGGGTTGGTTTTGTGGCTGTTGTGTTGGCTAATGGGTGTGAAGCTTTGACAGTGGTTGTGATTTGATTTGCTACTGTTGAATGATTGTTGTTGCTATAGAAGAAGAATCACATATATGGTAGCCTACTCCCACGTACTCTGTACATAGTTCTTTTCAGAAACTTCTTTGGCATCGCTTAGTCTTGATTGTAACTAAGGATCAATGTATCCTCTCGTGTATATATATGTATCACTACCTTAGTAGTGAGAATCATCATGGATTTCCATTTCATTCATTCAACATGATATCATTCGCTGATTAGCTCCTAGGTCTCTCTCCTCTTCTCTTCTTTTCCTTTTTGGGTTCTTCTTCCTTCTTTTTGCATTCTCTTGTTTCCTACCTATCTGTTCCCTTTCAATTGCATCCACAACTTCTATCATTGGTTCCTCCACCACCACTCCCACTCTCCCCAATACTGTTCCATCTGTAGTTCCTAGCTCCACTGCTACAATGAGTCCTCCCTTGTCATTCAACATTGTTTATCATTTTCCTCAACAAATGTAGCGCACTACTTACCTCAGTTGGGTTACTCAGTTTCGTGATATTCTTCTCGTTCATGACTTCCTTCCCCTCATTGACTCTCACACTCCTGTGCCTCCCACACATATCAATGATCTTCCCAACCCAGCTAAGCTCATCCTTAGCTAGATATGAGCTATTATTATTCTTTCCATTCAATCCAACATAATACGATGCACCACCAATTATGAAGCTTGGGATCTGTTAGAAAAATGCTTTGCTCCTATTTCAAAGCATCATCTACGTATCTTGTGTGACAAGCTTCAAACTTTGAAAAAGAAACCTGAGGACTCTATTGATGATTATCTATTAAATGCTAAAAATATTACTGACTCTTTGGCCTCCACTGGAAATCCTATCATATATCAGACCATGAACTTATTGATTATATAACTGATGGACTTGGCCATGAAAATTGTAACTTTATCACCTCTTTAAACTTCCTTCCTGCAACAAGCTTTAATGATTATTATGAACTTCTCTTACACGAAGCATCTCTAATGGAGTAACTCAATCCTTCTACCGTCAATCCTACTCAGGTTCTTCTTGCTTCCACATCTATTGATGGTCATTCTTCAAATATCTCTCGTGGAGGCCACAATGGTCGCGATAGCGAACGTGGACATGACCGCAACTATTGTGGCAAAGGTAGTCGAGGACAACGCCAAGCTTACAATGGTACCCAACGTCCTCTCCTTCCTACTCTATCCTTTGTTTCCACCAATGTTCCTTGTCAAATTTGTAACAAACGGGTCCACACCACTCGAGCTTGTTAGGAGCGCCATAACCATGCCTACTTTGCTAAGTCCACCATTGACAACTTCTCTCAGTTGAACTTGCAAGACACTCCGAACAGTCATGGTGTGTTGATTCTGGTGCCGCCCAACACATGACCAACAATCCTCACCTCGTCAATGATATCCAACCTTATATAGGTACTAAATTAATTTTAGTTGGCAATGGCTCTCTTCTCCCAATTACGTATGTAGGTCATTGCAAATTATACTCCAATCTGGGGTCATATCATCTCAATGATGTTTCGTTCCAACTATTCAAAAGAATTTACTCTCCATTAAGAAGTTTTCTCATGACAATCACTATTTGTTTCTTATGGGTGACAATGGCTTCAAGGTGTTGGACAAATTCATGGGCAAGACCTTGCTCCATAGCCATAGCCATGGTGATCGTTATCACATCACCAACCCAACCTCTTCTTTTGCCCTGTTTGCTACTGTCAGTTCCCAAACTTCTTCTGATACATGGCATCAACGACTTGGACATCCGACCTCATCCACTCTTCATCTTTTGTTTCGCAAACACCAGCTACTAACCACTCATACTACTACCTCTGCATGTGCCACTTACTCCCTAGCTAAAGCTCATCAGCTACCTTATTTCACCAGTAATCGGCACCCCTTCAAGCCTCTGCAATTGGTGCATATGGATGTCTGCGGACTAACTGCTCTACCTTTTCAATCATATTTTCGTTATTTACTCACTATTGTAGATGACTATAGTCGATATTTGTAGATCTTTCCTCTTCATAACAAATCTACTGTTTCGCACATCAGTAGAGTTTATTACTTTCATTGAGAAACAAACACAATTATCTCTTTATGCAGATGTCTAGGGACTAACTGCTCTACCTTTTCAATCATATTTTCGTTATTTACTCACTATTGTAGATGACTATAGTCGATATTTGTAGATTTTTCCTCTTCATAACAAATCTACTGTTTCGCACATCAGTAGAGTTTATTACTTTCATTGAGAAACAAACACAATTATCTCTTTATGCATTTCAATCAGATGGAGGAGGGGAGTTCATCAATCATCAGCTCAAAACTTATGTTAAACAAAGAGGCATTTCTCACCATATTTCATGTCCATATACTGTAGCACAAAACGGAATTATTGAGCATAAACACCGTCACTTCACAAAGATGGCACGATGCCTCCTTTTTCAAGTTGGATTCCCTTCTTCTTATTGGTTATCTGTGTTTCATATGGCTACTCATCTCATCAATTGCCTTCCAACACCATTACTAAAACAGTGTAACCCATATAAATTGCTCTATAACAAGCAACCAGACTATACCTCCCTTCGTGCCTATGGATGTGCCAGTTATCCCTTGTTGCTGGGGCCTCACCAAGATAATAAACTTCAACCACAATCTCACATGTGCATCTTCATTAGCTACTCATCTTAGCATAAAGGTTATTAGTGCCTCGGTCCAATGACGAGGTACATTTTTATCTCTCGGCATGTTACTTTTGATGAGCAATTTTTCCCTATTGGACATCCACTTCACCAACCTCTATTGAATCACCCAAACACGTTGTTCTACCCAGCATGTCTTCATTTCTTCCAAAAACTTTCACTCGCATAAGACTACCACCACAACTACCATTACACCTTTACAGCCCACATCTATCTCACTTACCCCTAACATTATTCCTTCTAACCAACCTACCACTTCTTCCTCTGACGTTATCAACTCCTCCAATTCATCCTTACCACTATCTTCTGAGCTCTCTACTCATCCCACCACCTCATCTAATACTCCAACTTCAACATCATTACATAAATTTTGATTTCTCGCAGCATTATGCGACAATCCTCTCCTCACCCTCTACCTTATGCTTTAGTTTCTGAATTGACAGACACATCTCTATTTGAGCCTCAATCATACACTAAGGCACGCCATTATCCTCATTGAGTTCAAGCTATGCATGAAGAGCTCGAAGCCCTACACTGGAATGCCACATGGACATTAGTTCCTCCACAACCTCATCAGAATGATATAGGCTATCGATGGATCTTCCTTGTCAAAAGAACTGCACCTGATTCTATCGAATGTCACAAAGCCCGTCTTGTCGCTAAGGACTATCATTAGCAGGCTGGCGTAGATTTCATTGAAACACACAGCTCTATCATAAAGCACACCACAATACGCATCATCCTCTCCTAGGCAACCATGTTTGATTGGCCTCTGGAATAATTGGATGTGCGCAATGGCTTCCTACAAGGCTCCATCAATGAAGAAATGTTTATGCGACAACTCCCAGGCTTTCGTGATCCATCTTAACCTCATCATGTCTGTCTCTTAAACAAAGTTCTTTATGGCCTCAAACATGCCCTCTGGATTTAGTTCTTCAAGCTTCACTCGTATCTATTATCACATGGTTTTCATAATAGCCATTTAGATAGTTCTCTCTTCATCAATCACTATCATGGACATATCCTTCTCATTCTTATTTATGTCGACGATATCATCATCACTAGTTTCAATCCTTCTCACATCAATTCTTTTATTTCCGATATTTGCTCATTCGTTGATTGTAGGAGACTTAGCCCACTTAGCTTCTTCCTGGGAATGGAAATCTGTCGTACTTCACAAGATCTTTCATTTCACAAACACATTATGCAGGTGATCTTCTTCAACATTACAACATGGCTCTCTCTCAACTAGTTACAACACCTATGAACTCCAATCACCATGACATCAGCTCCTCTTCGCTTCCGGATCCCACATTCTATCGTAGCCTCATTGGCAGTCTTCTCTATCTCACTCTCACAAGGCTCGACATTGCCTTTTCAGTCAATCAGCTTGCACAACATCTACACGCTCCAATGACAACACACTTTCAGACAGCCAAGCGTCGCCTCGTCGTTGTTTTGTTATACAAGACATCCTATATTTATTTATTTAGTTACAATATATTATTAATGATATATTATAACTTAAAAATTAATATTTATATTTTAAAATACATTGTCTTATTTAGGACATATTTTGAACTTAAATTGGGCCATAAATTTGAACCACAAGTCAAGCCGTGTTCATGCTAGGTTCGAGCTCAAGTCTAGCTATGTTTGGACCCTAGGGCCGTGTTGGGTTATGGGCCATTAGAGAAAATCCTCAACCCTAACCCAACCTATGGCCCTATCAAGTTCTGACCAGGTTGACCCAAGTTCAATTTTGGACGAGCGGCCCGACACTAATTACCAGGTCTAACAACATAGTAAGATCGATTTTCCTAATACTTGTTCATCTTTTTGTTTTCACAAAAAAACTATTAGACTATTACTTTTTGGTGCCATTATAATTTAATTATATATGTCTTGAGATTTTTCTAAATATACAAAATAATAATTTATAAGAAAAAACAATAACAATGATTACTCTTAAAGAATGTCGATAAGACAAGAAGTCATGCATTAAAGCTTTATTTTGTTTAAAGGAAATGTAAAGAATTAATAGAAGTTTGGAGGAATTCTAAATTTAGTTTTTGATTATTATCAAAATTTTAGTATTTGATTTTTTTTAATAATTAAATCACATTAATTTTGACTAAAAAGGTCAAGGAGTTAGAAAGAATTGCCTCCCTTTGAAATACGTGAGAATACCAATTCCATCACTTTCAATGTTTCCATGTAAGAGAGTAAGTTCACAACATATGTTTCAAAATGAAGAGTCCTTGTAGCCTAGGCACAACGACACAATTATCAAAGACACACTCCGTCGTTGAGCTAATGACATCGATAAGAGGCCTTCAATTTCAAAAGCCAAAAAAACTCCCACTTAATACCATTGCTATAGTAAAATTTTAAATTCTAACAATAAAACCAAACACCAAACTTTCAATTCCTACATTTAAAATACTAATTTAAGGTTTTCCAATTGTAATTCCTACAAATCAAACATAGTCTAAAGATACATGAAGAGTGTAATGCCTAGACTTATTTGTGTCTATACAGGTTTGTCTTCGAGAGTGAAGACGTCGATGGGCGTCGGAGGTAGTGGAAGCGTCGACAAGCATTGGAGGAAGCAAAGGGTCGAAAAGTGAATCGTTGGACAACAGTTACAAGTGGTACGGTGTTCTAGATTCCGTCAAGGGCTTTAAATTAGAGACCCTGCTCCTTACAATTCACATTGAGAAAAGAGGCAATTGCTGAGAGAGTGGTAGAGACTGTGGCTATAACCGAGAGGGAAATTCGTCGCCACTGATCGTGAGTCGTTGATGACAAATTGGAAAGTTCGTTAGACAATTAAGAAATTCGCTGACATAAGAAACCAATCACCAATAAAAGGTATGCAACGGATTATGCGAGTTATTTTGGTTGGCTAAAAGAAAATAATGGATAGTGCTGTAAATAATGATTGCATGAGATTTATTTGTATTGGGCGCATGTGCTCGAGGTTGAGTATGATGAATACTTTATGATTTTTGATTTAACTCATACATATTTATAGTAGAGTCCTCATATTGTATGTTTTATGTTATACCTTTCTCGACATCTAAGCCTTTAAAAGATTATGTATTGAGTTATTTCAAAGTTTTGGATATTTATTTGGATAACCTAGAATTAGATATAAGTTCTACACATGTAGAAAAAATTACAAATCAACCCAAGAATTATAGTTTTATTTCTAAATGATGAATCGTAGTATTATTATTGGACAATGAACGAAAACTTTATTTTTTATGTTGAACTGTATATAACTGTATCCACTTAGGAGAAAATTTCATAAGAACCCTTACACTTATTGTTATTAAGTAAAACAAAATTTTATAATCAAGTCGTTAGATTCATAAAGAATTAAAGATTAGTCGATTCAAATGGAAAATATAAATAATGCAATTATCTCTTAAAATAAGGTATGCAAGAGAAAACACAAGGTCTTGGCATATGACTCTTCAGAAACTCAAAGTAATGATCCTAAAAAGAATGCACCATCCTAATAAGGTTTAGTGTTTGATTCATTTGAGAAATTAATGACAACGATAATATCACACGACTTAGATCTAACATCTACTAACACTGGTTGATATATAAGATCTTCACTAAAGAATCAAGTATAAAATTAAACATGTAATAATAATTATGAGAATGGATTATATACCAATTGAAAGACCACTTTATACCAACGGTGAATGGTCTAAAAGATCCACTAAAAAACTAAAAGAAAATGAAAGTGAAAATAAAGAATTTATCCTGAATTGATATAAAATTATGATAGATTAAGTTTCCACATACATACTGAATTTTTCATAAACTCATATTATATTGTTGTTTACTACGGATTAATCAAAGGTCATAGAGTTATTTTACCATAAACATGTATGATAAATAGTATGACTCAATCAAATACACATGGACTTTTGAAGAATATTGTCTTAACTTTAAATTATATTTCAAGTCATGTAATATAAATATAATAGATATAATAAATATAATAGTACTTTAACTACTTTTTTTTTATCTATTTATAATGTTCACACGTCCATAAAACCTCGATTATTGCATCCGTTGGCCCGTTTGTGCATTGACGTTACAAAGAGAACCGTGTAGACAAAGGAATGAAATGAGTCTGCGGTAAGGATGTTCCACGTGGTATTCTATATTGCTAAGACTTAATTACATCCACGTGTTATTTTCTCATGGAAAAAACTTGCAAAACACCGTCAATATCAGAATCTATTTATAAAAAAGCAACAAGAAAAATGTAAAGACTACTTTTCGTGCAATTAAGGACTTTTTGAGTCAATCGACAACCAAAAGACTAATAAAGCCTGTGACAGTGCATAACAAAGACAAATGTAAAATCAACACTCATCAAGGATGGTATCATGCTCTCACAAGAGAAGTATCAACGCAAGACTTAAAGCTTCTTTCTTCCTTCGTTGAGATATCAGCAAGATTCAATTGCTCAATCTCCATGTGACTTTGCAAGAGCTTAATGTATACGTCACTAAGACATGGCTATGGCAAAAGGCAAAGTTACCTCAAGAATCGGTATTTGCTCGGACCGACAAATTGAGCATACTAAGCTTCTTTCCAAGTGTAAACATGTCACCAATCTGGATTAATTACATTATCCAGTCATGCTTCATGGCTTTCTGGGGTTGTGCTTCCACGAACCCATGACCAAGCAATAGCAAGTATCCTAGAACACAGCAAAGGGCAAAAAAAAATAAAAATCAAAGCTTCATTAAGGGAGAAGAAATTTGTTCAACTTGCCTAGTCCTGTCATAATAAGAACTAACGAAAAGATTTCCAGCTCAAATATGACCCATGTATAAACAAAGACTGATACTACGATCTGTATAGCACATGAAAATTCATATATATTTATATACTCAATACTTGATTTCAAACATATAGTTGAAGATTTAGAAGAGTTACCTTGAGCCACTATTTCCAGAACACAGCCTTGAGGAAATCTTAGAAGCTTACCTGTTATTTCATTAGCAGCAGAATTTCCAAGTCAATCAAGCACCAATCATCTAAGGTCTCACATGAAAATTCAGCCGACGAATGTCAAATTCATTTTGAGTATCTTGTAGAAAATAATTGAGCATTGACAACTCAATATGTTGGCTGCTTAATTGAACTTGTTCTGCTTCATTGAACAACAAAAACTTCTGAGTTGTAACATTGCCAACAAATCAACATTGATCATTGACAAAATTCAGTGCCTTCACGAAATCTTGGAAGCTTACCTGTTATTTTATTACCAAAGTGACCAATCAAGCACCAGTCGCTTAGGGTCTCAGGTGAATTTGGCTGACAGGTATCAAATTCATTTTGATGTATCTTGTGGAACATAATTGAACATTGACAACTCAACATAAATACTGTTTAATTGAACTAGTTCTGCTTCAATGAAGGCAAAAACTTCCAAGTTGTAAAACATGCCAACAAATCAACATTGATCATCGACATAAGCCAACATTGATAAATGATCGACATGTCAATTAGAAAGAATAGCACCCACAATTAAATACATGCTAAAACACAAGAACAACAAGAACCATATGATGAATGAGAGAACCCATGTGAGAAATATGGAACTTTTCCATTTCATGGGACCAAAAGATTTTAATACTAACGGGTTAACAGTTTTAAAATTATCCATTTACCTAATTTTGAACAAACTGGCCTTAGTCGGTGAAAACTAATCACCCAGGACTCAAGAGCCAACTATCACTTAGCTTAATAACTGACCAAGTTCTAGAATATGTTCTTGTCATTAGGAAATTTGTTGTAATTTTGTTGTTGTAATTTTATATGTTAGATATTGAGATTGTATGTTAAGTCAAACGTTCCCATGATAAATAAGAATAATAGAAAGAAGAGAATGCGAAACAAAAAACAAAAGTTTTGCATAAGATGAATAACCTACAATAAGATAAACTGTGCAAAATTCTTTCCAACCTAGTTATGATTAGACCTAGAAATAGAGCCAGGGGCCACGGCCCACTTGGTTCGGCCCTATTTGGAATCGGACATGGCCCGAATCGGGCCAGCACGACTTGAATAACTAAGGGCTAAGGTCAGTGTCTAGGCTGGGGTTTTCCATTCCTAGCCCACGGCTTGACACGGTCTATTATAGGCCTTAACCTCACATGAGAACGAGCCCTTACCCGACTGAGAATTGACCTAATTGAGGCCAACCCAATTCTGGACCGGGGAGTCTAGCTAAAAATAGGCAGTTCTAAGTCTGCTACGTCTGAATTTTGGACAGAATCCCCTGTCTAGTATTAACTCATGTCTTTATATTTAAAATGATTTTTTGTCAAATGTACATAAATTCGTAAGGGTTGGCCCAATAAGGGTTCAGATCGGCCTGTTTGAGCCCCATGCAATTTGATCTAGGGCTATGGGTCACGTTTGGGCTTAAGGTTTGGGAAATCAAGCCTTTCCCCCACATGGCCAGTTTCACTACCACATCGGGCCAACTTGGCCTAGAATGACCATAGGCTTCACAATTTTCGGACTAGGCCGGCACACATTTCCAAGTCTATCTATGGTACACTATACTTATAAATTCCAATTTGGTAAGAGTACAAAATAAAAACTTCAATGATGGCAAAGCTATTGGAAAGGGGTGAAATGATGCAGGATATAAGAGAGTTGCATTCAAAGACACCGATGTAGATAAAAGGCTGAAATCCAATTTGCCCAAGGTTTAGCCCAGATTTTTTTCTTTTGAAGAGCAAAGGTGGATTTCCATCACTGCTATTGATGAAAACATCCAAATTCAGATTCAAAAGAAGGATCAAGTAATCAAGACCACACAAAAAGGACGAGAACAACAGCACAACTACAATAAAAGGTTCAAGGGAATACATCGGCAAACCTGCTAAATCCCCAGACAAACAAAACAAAAGGAAAACTAAACAAACTCAAGCACACATCAGCACAATGGAGTGCAGCCTCAGAAAACAAAGGCCCTCAGTGTGCACTCAATTCCCTACAGAAGAATTCTAGTCTGCAAAGCATGCTTTCAATATAAAAGCTGCTATCTTCAAAGATGATAACATTTCTTTGTAAGGAACACATTGTAGCAGGAATAAGCAATCTAATTTCCTTTTTGACTCAATTTCATGCCTTTCCGCCTTTTACACAATAGAATCCAGAAGTCTTGAATGTCTCTTGCAGCCCATAACCACAATATGAGCTTTCTAACTTTAATGCCGTAGAAAATTGTTCAGAATTCTACCTTCACCATACCTGGTTTGCTCCAATATTGCCCTTATGTGCATGGACTTAGATAAGACACTAGGAAATAGAAGGTAGTGTGAACCCAATTTTTTTTATGATCCGTCTTATCACTACAGAAAAGAAGGATACTGAAAGGTCTATTTCAAACGTGTAATCAAGTTACAACAATGAAGAAATGGATCTTATGGCCATGAAACTAGCAAAAGAAAAATATTATTAACTTGCAACTGTCAATTTGTCAAGCAATTAAAAGTCTCCATGCACTATGTCCTAGTAAATGAAATGCAGAAAAGTATCCACAAGCTTTCTAAGCAACAAAAAAGTCTAAACTTTATTAATATGACAGCATAACAAGCAATTTTCGTAAAGGTCTGATTCTCATATAAATACGCATAGAGAAAGATAAATAAGAAGAAACTATTACAAAACAAATACAAAACTACCAAAAGCACAAGTATGACAAGGACAATTGCCCTACATTTAATGACTGTTGCTCATTACAAGGACATTTCAAAAAAGACACTTTTCTAAGCTAAAAACTGCATCATATAAATATGCATGGAGAAAGATAAATACGAAGAAACTGTAGCAAACAGATTCAAAGCTAGTAAAAGCAAAAACATAACAAGAACGATTGCCCTACATTGCTCGACTGCTACTCATTGTAATGACATTTCACAAAAGCATTCACTTTTATAAGAAAAAAAATCTGAGAAATAAAGATTCATGGTAAGACAATATAGAAACCAATTTCCGTCTTTTGTCGTTCTATTGTTGTCACAGTCCATATAAATACTCATAGAGAATTATAAACAAGAACGAATTTTTACACAAACTAACAATAAATTGGTACTTACAGTTGGCTAGGAGTAGAACTTACACCTCCCTCCCAAGTTTAAATCTCACGGACCACAGGGAGAATAAAAATATTATTACCGATTTCAAAAAACAATAAGCTGGTACCCTTGTTAGATCAAGCTTCAAATGTTTTGATGTAAAATAAGTAACTAGTAGCATGGAACATGACAAGTACAGAAGCTTTAAAAGGAATATTTAGCTCAAAAACCACCAACCTAGACACCAATTTAATGGCATACATATGAAGCTTACAGAGTTCTCATGAGAGGGTGGATGTACAACAAGCTTTCTACTCTCATCTGATATCCAATTGATATGTTAAAATTTCTCTGCATCAATTGCAAAATGTGAGAGGATACAGATAGGCTTATTAGTTAGTACAATGTAAAAAGTAAAACTCAAACAAAAAGTATATATCTGTAGTGTTTAATATTGTATTGATTTTGAAATTTAAAGATTTGCACAAGAAATCGTAAGCTACAAAAAAAAGACAATGAAGTTCAAGTAGGTTAGACCTCTTTGGAATGCATTCCAACGCAGGCCAAGAGTAAAAAAAAAAGGCGAGGAGAAAACTAAGTAAGAATCCATCAAATCTGCTATTGAGACTTGACCAGCAATGCATTAAGCATGACAAGGAGGGCTGCTTCATAGACCATAAGTAAGAATCCATCACATCTGCTGATGAGACTCAATCAACAGTGCATTAAGCATGACCTGTAGGGCTGCTTCATAGACCGTACTATCATAATGCATTCCATCAGATGTACACCCCAGCCCACACTTCCGAGTTAAGGATGCAATGTCCAGCAACACAAGAGGTCCACTTGAGCCATGCAAGAGCTTACTCTCAAAAAGCGCCTGATAATACGCTTCCCACATCAAAATATTCATCCTCTCCTTCTTCTTTTCAGTGTTCAACAACGAATTAACTAATATGGGCATCCCCAACCAAAACACATGCGAAGATCGCATTGAAACCGTCAAGAACTCTGACATCGGAAACAGAAGAGACATCGAACTCTTCAACAAACCCAAATGATAACCATACTCAGAAGCATTGCTGAAATGTAGCATGTGCCAGAGACCGGAACCCAAGACCATCACCTCCGGTAACCGGCTTTCATGCCTCAGATTCTCAATGACCTCCGTCAAATTCGACTCGTAAGGCGCCCATGCAAAATCCACCTTCATGCCATGCGCCTCGATCACAATTTGGTAATCACTATGCCTGTTAAACAAGTCCCTCTTCACCACCTCCATCGCCTTCTCATCCAACACCAGATTAAGCAGCGCAAGCACCAACAGCCGAGCTTGTGAGTCCCCTGCAACGAAAACCCACGACCCATTGAGCAACTCCGAAGCATCGGATCGGCCCAGTTTCTGGAACCCACAAGCTCCGGCGGGAGCAGATCTCGCCCAATTCCACGACTGGTAGGACGAATCGGGGCTACTCCCCTGCTCCCAGACAATCTCGTGGAGAAACGAGAGGCACGACTGCTGCGACACCACCGTGGGAGGGGACGAAAGCGAAGAGAGGAATTGGACAACGGAAGGGAAGTAGGGAGTGAGGTGGACGCCAACCGCTAGGGTTATGAAAAGGGCGCAGCTGAAGAAGAGCATCTTGTTCCTGCTTAGATGCCACCCCGCCATTCCCATCGGCAAAAAGAGGACGACACACGCCGCCAGAACACCCACCTGAACGGCTCCCACCATCAGAACCGCCACCGCCGCCAGCTCCACCAGATCAGAACCAGAAAACCCAGACAAACCGACAACAGATCCACGGAAGAACCAAATGCCACACGAAATCCTAGATTTTGAAGTAGGATGGGAAGAAAAAGAGTAATTTTGGTTGGTCGTCTTCGGTGAAATGGAGCCCTCACTTGAACGACGACAGCACAACAGACAAGGGCCAAACCCGCGCAATTTGGCATAAACAACCAAAAACAAACCTACTCACGACCCTCAGCGAATACACCAACTCCTTCACTTCTACTGCAGCCGATACATATTTACATTTTTCGCCATCCAAATGACACTGACCAATAAACCAACAAGAAGGGCAACATCGTAATCATACAAAACACAATGCTGAAAACATTCATCCATTCGCCCGTTCATTTCCAAAGATCAGCATTACATGACTTTAATTCGAAGCAAAAATAAAAGACAGAAATCTGAAATTTACAACAGAACCCTAATTCTAGCCGCCGAAGCCATAGAGGGTCCTGCCCTGGCGCTTAAGGGCGTAGACGACGTCCATAGCTGTGACGGTCTTCCTCCTGGCATGCTCCGTGTAGGTGACGGCGTCCCGGATAACGTTCTCAAGGAAGATCTTGAGCACCCCGCGGGTCTCCTCGTAGATTAGCCCGCTAATGCGCTTGACGCCCCCTCTCCTCGCCAGGCGGCGGATGGCCGGCTTGGTGATACCCTGGATGTTGTCTCTCAAAACCTTCCTGTGCCGCTTCGCCCCACCCTTGCCCAGCCCCTTACCTCCCTTACCGCGGCCCGACATTGCTGCAACGACGGCTGGGATCAGAGGATACGAAAAAGAGAAGGAGAGAAGAAGGTGGTGGAGATGATGGTGGTGGTGGTGGTGGGGCGGAGGTTTATATAGAGATTGGAGTTTAGGGAACGCTCGATTTTTAGGAGCTGGAAGTTTTGGCGGGGGATTGGGGGGTTCGGGAATTCGATCCGTGGAAGTGAAACGAGTCAAATGACAGCCGTTGGATGTTTTTCGAGGGTATGGATTGATTATTTGGCGTTGATGCGGATCGGTAACGTGGCGTGGCATTTGGTTCCCGAAATTACCCCTGCACTTTTGCGGGAACTATCCTTTTTTTTTCTTTTGGAGCAGTGTGATGGGGGTTTCCGGTTGCTTTCCCGCCGGTGTTTGGAGCTGTGATCTCAACGGCTTTTCGGGATGAAGAGGTCGGCCGTGCTCTACCATTACCCTTGTCCTGATGGAGCGTTCGCAGCACTGGCGGCGCACCTCTACTTCAAGGCGGTTTCCCTCCCGGTCAAGTTCTTCCCCAACACCGTCTATGATCCCATCAGGTATCTTTTTTTGTGTGGCTTGTTTGATGAGGTGAATTCAATTGGAGCTCATGTTGTAAATTCTTGGTTTGGAGAATCCAAATAAGTTAATATAGGTGTTGTGTATGCTCATTTTCTGGTCAGTGCTGAATTTGTCGTCGTACGGATTGTCGGTTCGAGCTTAAACCAGAGCGCAGTTGAAGTCATATTGCCTAATTCGTCAATGACTCAGTTTACTTAACGAAAAGCAATTTGTCATAATTACACAATTTGCATGGATGTTGAATGTCTCAATTTACAAATTGTTTCTCTACTCTCAAGATCTTTAGCGCTTGTTCGTATAATGGGCTATTACTAACTTGCAAGCCTCTTAATGTTGGGGATTTTTTTTTTCGAAGAAAAAAGTTGATACAATGTTCGGGATTTTGGGTGTTAAAATTCGAAATCATGTTCATTCTTTTTTAGAACTAGGTTCATTTCAAATCAGAAGTGTAAGTGATGTCATAAAAGCTAATCTTAATCATGTAAAAGAAGTGAATGGTTCCAAGTATAATATTGAGTGTATGAATCTATCGATTATTAAACTACCAGGCACCAGCAATGTCTTCCCAGAAGTTTGTGATAGCGAATCTCATGATGGAAAGTTTAATGCTTTTTATGATATCTTGAATTATACTGATTAATTTCGTCATGCATTTTCAAGTCAACAAAAATCATGACTGTTGAAAAGAATATGTATCTGCAAAAAAGCTGTTTACTGCCCTCTTGTGTCCATTTTGGTTTATGGTCTGACAGGGTGCAAAGTCTCGCATCCGGAGAATTTGATGACATCTACCTTTTAGATTTTGCTGGACCTTCAGGCTTCATCTCAAAACTGTCTTCAAAAGCCAAAAGGTATGCTTTCAATATCATACTGTATATTTTCTGTATGGTAGAAACTAAGAATTTAAAAGATTGCAGATACTCCATGTTTCTGCACTTGCTTGAAACATTCTACATAGAAATGTATAACAAAATAATTTTTTCCATAGCTTCTGTATAGACTTGTCAATTGAGTTGTGCCGTGTATTTATGTGTTGGAGTTATCGTGTTATTGTGTCTATTATTTTTTTACTAATATTTCTTGTATTTTGGAAAAATTATATTTGCTTACTAATATTACAATAAGTTTAAACACATATAATATGTATTTGTATTCAATTTGATAATAATATGCTTAATAATTCATTATCAATGTTAAACATATATTAACTAGATTCAATTGATTCCAAACATATTGAATCAGGTTGTAATCATGTTCTATTGTGTCAAAATAAAGTTATGTTCTTCAATCATGAATTACATAAATATTTAAAAATAGTTTAAAAAAATTATTACTAAATTTTATTGTATTGTCGAGAATTGGCAGGTCTACTACTGTAGTCCCTTATGAAAATTCTGGCCTAGTTATGATCAGTTCAAACTTGTTTAGAATATTACATCTTAAATGATCCTCAATTCTCATATTCCTCTTCCTATTTATAAAATAATGCCTTATGATATGATGTTTGATTCTGTTTGTGAAGAACTTTTTGTAAGCTATAGCAGTTTGAAACACATTTTTTTAAGTAGTTATTTTTCTATTTCGTGTATCTCATAGTTTTAGGACACCTTATTTGTATTTTTTTATACAAGATTTCCCTGCATATCTATCAGCTAAACCTACATTAGATTTTGCAAAATATTTTTCCTTTTCTTGAAGATTTGACAGCATTGTTTTGATTGCTTCTCTTCTGGTCCTTTTTTTTGGGTCTTCCAGTGTCACACTTTTGGATCATCACAAGACTGCATTAGAGATGCTCTCTCAAACAGCTTCCCTAGGAGAAAATGTGAATAAAGTCATAGACATAAAGAGAAGTGGGGCTACAATTGCTTATGATTTCTTCAAACAAAAGCTTTCAGACAATTGCCAGGTTTCAAGCCAGAAAGTAGACAAGCATACTTCCTGCCCATGGGATACGTTGATTAAAGAAAGTGGAGGAGAGAAAGTTAGCTTGCTTTTCAAGCTTGTCGAAGATGGTGACTTGTGGAACTGGGCTCTTCCAGGTAGCAAAGCTTTCAGCAGTGGTCTGAAGGACATGAACATAGAATTTAATGTCAATTTAAATCCAGATCTATTTAATCAGGTGATATGATTGTGTGTTTCTTTCTTGTGTTTAATTTCAAGTGAGATCTCATAATTATGTTTGAGTTATCAATGCTGGAAATCTTTGGTTTGAATTGAGTCCTCCTTAGAGTGGCTCCATTATATAGGCATAACAACCAAACAATACAATGAAATATGTGCTGTACTGGGTGATGAATAAAGGGTGATTCTAGGAGCTATATATAGTAAGCAATATCCTTTAGAAAATCTACTGTATACAGGCTAGACAACTGTTATAAGTAATACTAATTGACAGTTATGTACAAAACATAATATTCTATTGACATCTCCCTAAAATTGTTGAGTGCTAGTCCATAAGCATCAATTTGTAAACCAAAAATTTGTGTCTTTGTCTAGTAAGCACCTTGGTGAAGAGGTTTGCAACTTGTACTTCACTAGGAGCATGTGGAAGTGAAACAACCTTATCACCATATGCCTCTCGATTCTCGAATAAAATGACAGTCCACTTCTATGTGTTTAATGCGCTCATGATAAATTGGGATTGGCAGTAATATGAATGGCATTAGTGTTATCTGCATGAAGAGGAGTATGCTTCTCTTGGAGAAAGCCATGTTTAGATAATAATCCATGAAGCCATAGAATTTCTCCATATGGCACAAACATAGCCTGATATTTTGATTCTGCAGTTGACTTAGACACACAAGCTTGCCTTTTGCTTTTCCAAGAAATGAATGCATGTCCAAGGAACATTCACTAACTAGCATAGTACCAAATGTCGACGCATGTTACTGAAATTTCACTGTCATATGTCTTATTTTCAATTTACCGGCACGATACCGATATAGAAGTTTTCTGGACAAATGTGATTTTTTTATTGTGTTTCCATCGACACGACATCAACATACTGGTGTTTTACCGACACATATTTGGTTTTCAATTTACCGAAGTTTTACACCAAATCAACATTTAAAACCTTGCTAACTAGTAGTAGAGCATCGAGTATCAACACAACCTACATAATCTGTCACTATAGGCACTAAGATGCAACTCAACAACAATTGGAAAGAGAAGACCATGCATTGAAGTGACCTTAATATAACTTCTTTTAATTGATGCCATGTGTAAATGTCTAGGAGAAGCCATAAATTGACTTACTTGCTGCACTACAAAGGAAATATATGGGCGGGTGATTGTGATATATACTTTACTACCAACTAACTCATGGTAGAGAGCTGGAACTGAGAGTAATTCTCCTTCATCTTTACGAAGTTTTACATTTAGCTCAATAGGTGTCTCCATAAAGGTTGTTTCTTGAAGACCAGCAGATAAACAAGATCCATGGCATATTTATGTTGGTTAACAAAAAACCCTAAGGTGGTAGAATGGATTTCAAGACCAAGAAAGTATGCAAGAGGACTAAGATCTTTCATGTGAAATGAATCTTGAAGACGTTGCTTGAACTTAGAAATTAATTTTGTATCCGTACTCATAATGACAATGTCGTCAACATAAATAAGGAGAAGAACAATATCGAATGGAGTTTTCTGTAGAAATAAAGATACGTCAAACTTGCTCTTATGAAAAGAGAACTGCAATAATGTAGATTTGAACTTCTCATACGAAGACCTTGGAGCCTACTTAAGACTATAAAGAGATCATTGTAGTTTGCACACTTGAGAAAGAGAAAAAAAAGGTCCAACTAGGGGTTGCATACAAGTGTCTTCCTTAAAGCCACTATGAAGAAAGGCATTCTTCACATCCTTCTGACGCAAATACCATTGTTGTGAAGCAGCAATAGCAAGAACTGTACATACCGTTGTCATCACGGCATTTGGAGCAAAAATCTCGTCATAATTGACACCACACTCTTGATTATTTCCCAAAGCTACCAATCAGACTTTATACCTGTCCAAACTACCATCTGACCACACTTCAATATAATAAATACACTTGCAACCTTGAGGGGTGACTCCCAATGGACAGTCAACTATATCCCATGTCTTATTAGCTTCAAGTGCCCTCAATTCTTCTTGCATAGCTTGCTGCTAACACTCAAATTGGGCTGCTTGTGAGTAATGAATAGACACTATAATGGAAAAAAGAGTGGCAGATAATGCAACAGCTGAAGTACCAACCATAGAAGGATGAAAACCATACCGATCCGATGGTACAGAAATTAGAGAAGACCTATGATTCTATGCTATTGCAGCAAACTCAATTTCCACAGGAAGTGTAGTTACAGATTGAGGCTTCATAGGAAGAGGTTTCATATGGCATCGTCTTTCATATACCATTCCTGATTAAATCGTAGATCAGGAGAAGCAGAAACACAAGGTGGAATCGAAGGTTGGTAGAGAAACAAGGGAAGATGATGGGGGGCTATAATCTGGAAAGAAAATTTGATTTTCAAAGAAAACCACATTCCTAGATATACAAAAAATTTTAGAGTTTGGATCAAAGCAAACATATCCTTTTTGTGTAACACTATACCCCTAAAAACACAATGGACAGATTGGGCTATGAGTTCAGTCCTTTCATGTGGCAGAAGATGGGTAGAACTGACACACCCTAATGTGTGCAAATTGGTGTAAGTTGGATATCGTCCATGAAAATGATAATAGGAGACTTCATATGCAAGACTTGAGAAGGGAGTCTATTGATTAAATAAGTGGCAGTAGTGAGTGCTTCTACCCAAAATTTAGAGGGAACAAAAGACTTGATTAACAAAGTTCGACATCCAAAAGATGCCTATTTTTGCACTTGGCGATCCCATTTCGTTGAGGAGTAGAAGGACAACAATTTGCACACATTCGGGTGTTGAGATATGATTCCCTCAGATTGTAAGAAGGATTGGAACTCATTTGATGTATATTCACCACCAGAATCACTACGCAGAATTTTAATGTTAGCAGAAAACTGATTTTCAACATGGGCTACAAACAATTTGAACATGGAAAATACTTCAGATTTAGTTCTAAGAAAATAAACCCATGTGAACCTATTGTAGTCATCGATAAATGAAAGTACTTATATTGGGTATAAGAAATTGTAGATGAAATGCCCAAAACATCATTATGAATAATCTCAAAGTGATGCTTGGTTCTACTCCCAATGGAAGGAAAAAGGTCAAATTTTACTTTTTCCAAGCTTTCAAGAAGCACAATCCACAAAAACAGTTGAAGAACATCGAACTTTATTCAATAAACCATACGAAACACACATATTAGAATGGCTTAGTTTTTCATATCATATTTCACTAGACACTTTTGAAAGATCTCAAGCAAGAGACAGAAAGGGTGATGACCCAACAAGAGAAGCTAAGAGCTGGAGAGAAAAAAGATGTCCCAATTTAGGCCCCTTTTTTATCACCCGTCCCAATTCCTGATCCTGCATAAGATAGCCATCATGAGAGTCACAATTTTGATCAATCAGGTGACCAATAGATACAAGATTTGTGGACAACATTGGAGCAAGAAAAACATCCTTAATATTTGGAGAGACATCACCAACAACCATTATAGGAAGAAAAGTTCCATTGGCTGTTTGAATGTGTGAGGATCCACTATATTGATGGATGTTAGTAAGTCCATTACAAGTTCTGTTCATGTGATTTAAGGCTCTAGAATCCAAGTACCATGCAGAAGAAGGACGTTTACCTTGAAAATCAAGTGCAAGAAATGCAGTTACGATCATTTATTGTATCTATTGCACCATTTTTGGAGTGAGGGCCTGCGATGGCATGGCAAGAGGAGTATTAGTTGGTGCAGACATATCAGGGATATAATTTACCATAGTTGTATGATAGGCTTTGTTTGGACGTGGAGGACAGATGGCGCACTCTTTGATGATCGCTCAACAATTGCAGAATTTCTGCTGACATTTTGGATTATGTGACCATATTTCTTGCAACTGCAACATTGTGTCTTACTTTCATTTACAGCATCAGCCATGGCAACAGAGTTGGAGACGGGATGAGTTTGAGTCATAGCTTTTTAAGTGTTAAAATGTTGCCCTTCCCTCGAGAGTTCCCTAAAACATATCTCCAAGGATGGCATAGGTTCTCGATTAATAAGAAATGCTTGAATAACCTCATATTCTTGTTTAAGCTACATCAAAAATTAGTCACATTGACTAATGATACGAAGCTTCTAGACATCCATAAGACCACTAGATGAAACTTCAAAAGTTACAAAGTCAGAATATTCTCCCCAAAGGTTCAAGAAGTTAGTGTAGTATTCTTGCATTAAGAGATCGCAGTGACTTTAACGGGCAATAGTTAAGTCGAGTTGAAACCTATGGGCATTATTATTTTGAATATAAACTTGTTTAAGATAGTCCCACATAGCCTTGGTAGACTTGTAAGGTTGCAAAGAGAGGAGTAAATGAAGTTTAACTGAATCAAAAATCTTAGACTGAATCTTAGTATCTTTGGTTGCTCAAGAAGATTCCAAGGAGTTGTTAGAGGAGCCAATGACATTGGCCCTTTCTATAGGAGAGGCAGGAGTGATGGAATCATCAATATAGTCTTACAAATCCGTCTCCTTTAGAATTGTCTCAAACTGAGACTCCTAGATGGAGTAATTCTTGTCATTAAATTTGATGTACCGAATTTCGATTGTCTCTATTGAAGTATGGGCATTCAACTCAAAACCAATAGACAATGAGTGAATCAGTCTATTTATATATAATTAAAAGTTTCAGTTCTTACTTTTTCAATATGAGATTATTCCTACACTTTCTCTCATGTATAGTCTATTTTAAGTTCAATAAATGTCTCTTTTAAATATAAGTGAATGTATGTGGACTTGGGCCTATTTAGGTCCCTTTTGGCTTTGATATTATGTTGAAGCGTGAACATTCAACTCAAAATCAATTGACAATGAGTAGGAGAATCCTTCTATATTTAACCATAAGTCTTAGTCTTCATTTTTTTTAATGTAGGATTATTTCAACACTTTCCTTCACTTGTAGTCTATTTTAGATCCAACAAGTGTCTCTTTAAAATATTGGTAGATGTGTGTGAACTTAGTCCCATTTGGGCTTCTTTTGGCTATGATATCATGTTGCGTTGAAAAAAGAGAAATTGATTCGTTAAGGAAGAGTATTATATATATATATATTTGGTTGAAAGTGATAAGATCCATATAACACATAGAATCTATTAATCCATTAACACACTACAATATAACATTAACATTTCGTTATGTTCTTCCTCACTTCGACCTTTATATAGCCTTACGTAAAGGTAATCGTTTCTCTACAGTTTATCTTATATATGCCTTTGTTACTTATGACATTCTTTACTCCTCTTTTTGTCACTTTTTTCTATCTATTTCTGGAAAGTTTATTCCCAAACATTACCAGAAAGTCCTTCAAATTCCTCATTGAAAATCTACTATGATTGAGAAAATGTAAGCATTAGTGCTTTAAGGTACATGAGAGCTTGTAACTCATCTTGAAAGAACAAAGGTAGTTGGTTATAGGTGGGTATTCACAGCCAAACATAAGACAGATGGTTCTGTTGAACGTTACAAAGTTCGTTTGATAGAATGGGATTTGATATAGACTTATGGCATTAACTATGTAGAGACATTTTTTCCTGTAGCATATCTCAATTCCATCTCGGTTCGCTTATCTTTTGTTATCAATTGCACCAGTTGGATGTGAAGAATGTCTTTATATATAAAGATTTATTTAAACAGGTCTACATGAAGTAACCTCTTGGATTTGTTGTTTAGAGGGAGAATTATGTTTGTCTGCTTTGAAATGTAATATATGGACTGAAGCAAGGTCTTAGAATATAGTCTCAGAAATTTAGTCAAGTGATGTTAGGCAATGGTTTGAAACAATGCATTATTGATCATTCAATTTTCATCAAATCAAGTATAGTAGTTTATGTTTTTTTGGTGATCTATGTAGATGATATTCTCCTGATTACAAGGATTGTAAAGACCAAAAAGTTCTTGTCTGCATACTTTGTCACTAAAGATATGAGAAAATCCAAGTATTTACTTGGAATTGAGTTTGTATACAATAAGAAGAAAATAGTTTTATTTCAAATAAAGTATGTTTTAGATTTACTACATGAGACACGACTTCTAAGTTGTAAATCAGAGAGTACGTTTATAGAGTAAAACCCACTTTTTTGGGATAAATCATCAGTGTTGTTGAAGGAACTCGACAAGTATAGACGCTTAATGAGGAAGTTGGTCTATTTGACTGTCACTCAACCTAATATTCCATTCATAGTAAATTTTTTGAGTCAATTTATGCATAAACCTAGACAAGTACATTGACAAAGAGTTCTACGTATACTTGCTTACATTAAGAGTACCCTTCGGAAAGATTTAATTTACAGGAAACATGGACACTGATTGAAGTTTATTCAGATTTTGACTATGCAGGTGATCGAGAAGAAAAGAAATCTACATGAGGTTATTGTACCTATGTAGATGGTAATTTGGTTATTTGGAAAAGTAAGAAGTAGAATGTTTTTCATGATTTAGTACAGAAGCAGACAGAGTTTGGTTTTCATGTTGATCTTCCTGTGACAACTAGGTAGCAATCTTGATTGTTAACAATCCTATCTTTCATGAAAGAACTAAATATGTAGAAGTAGATTGTCATTACATCAGATACATGGTGTTGTCCAATTACATTAGTATTCCTTACACTCAATCTTATGAACAGTTAGTGGATATCTTCACAAAAGAGCTTAATGTTGGAGTCTTTGATGGGTTATATAATAAGTTAGACATGTTAGATATATTTGCTCCAGTTTGAGAGGAAGTGTCAATGTTATGTTATAGTGTGTTAGTAGGTTAATGGATCCTATGTGTTATATGAATTTTATCTCTTTTAATTCAACATATATGTGTGTAATACTCTTCTTTAATGAATTAATCTCTCTTCTTTCAACACAACATTCTCCATGAACATAGAGCAAGAACTAAGAAATGCAGGATACAATCAGGAAATAAAAAACTAGGGGCTATGTTTGTTGAGGAGAAAAAATTGCTAGTAATTCTAGGGCAAAAATTTTTGAGAGCTTAGTATTGTAGAGAGAAAATCACTAGATTATTAGCTCTAGTACCATATCAATGCTAGAAATCTTTGGCTTGAATTGAGTCCTTAAAGTGACTCCATTATATAGGCATAACAATTAACAACCAAACAATACAAGGAAATATGTGTTGTACAAGGTAATGAATAAAGAGTGATCCTAGGAGCCATATATAGTAAGCAATATCCCCTAGAAAATTTACTATATACAACCTAGACAACTATTATAAGTAATACTAATTGACAACTATGTACAGAACATCTTATTCTATTAACATGAGTTACCTGTGTAACTGAATATATCTGCAATAACTATAAGTTTGTTTTTTATTTAACTTTTATTTTGTTCTGTATTATCTGGTAGGTTTGAGAAAAAGTGATGATTTAGAAGTTACCTACATTAGAAATCATTATGTGACTGGAAGCATGTTGAATCCCTGTGAGGGGTAACCTTGAAATATGGACATTTAATCAAAAATCAATTGATAATCAGTGGAAGGGTTCATCTATATATAACCACAAATTCAGTTCTCATTTTTTTTAAACTTGAGACTATTCCAATACTTCTTCTCATTTGTAGTCTTTTCTAAATTCTATAAGTGTCTCTTTCAAACATAGGTAGATGTATATAGACTTAAACTCGTTTGAGCTTCTTTCAACTCTTAAAATTAATTGACTATGAATTGAAGAGTCTATCTATACATAACCACAGATTCAATCCTTATTTTTTGCAATATGGGACTATTCCAACAGAAATATTAGATAAAAGGCAATAATGCAACCTTTCATATATTTGTTTGTTCAACAAGCATGTACTTTAGATTCTCACTAATTATGCTTTTTCATTGACAGTATGGTAATGTGTTGTCATACTTTTCATAGTCATGCATTTAGATTTCATCAGAGCAAGCAAATCTCTGGAAACACTAGTACCGTTAATAATTTTCAAAGTACTCTTTTTAAAAAATTTGAGTTAATGTCTCATGGAGGTTTGTTTACCAATTATAAACCGGAGAAATAGACAAATATAGCTTTCTGATTAACAGATTTCTTGGAATGGTTTTCTGAATTACATATTTCTTGGAAGTTTTCTGGATGATGTTGGCTAAACAATTTGTTATCTATCATTATTCCTCAATACGAATTGTCAAGTCTCACTGATTTTATGTTGAACTTAATTATACAATGATCTATGTAGCTTCACTGTCCTTCCTGAGGTAAATAGATGGTTCTAAAGTCACACAGGATCAGAACAATAGGTTTTGTTACAATAACTGAGGACCTCGCTGCTGTATTTTAATGTTAATCATTCCATTATATGATTTAACGTTCTGTTTAAGATACATTTGATACTATAGATCGAATGGTCTGTTAAAGAATAGTTGTTACATAATGAATTCTTTTCTATATTTCTCTAAAATATCTAAGAATTTCCGTTTCTTTGAACAGTTATTGGCATTAGATCCTGAGCTTGTCATCAGCCGAGGAGAACAGACTTTGCAGCATAAGCAAAAATTGATAGATGAAGTTCTAGAAAAGTCATATGAAATTGCACTAGAGAATGGACAGTTTGGTAATTTCTTGGTATGTACATGTGCTTTTCTCTAGATGTAGAAATTTGGTCTGCAAACTTTTTAGCATCTGGCACCGCATTTGTTGCTCTAATTTGTTCTCATTTATCAAGGAGCTTCTGGAATAGTTTTCCAATCTACACTTCTTAGTCAGCTGTTATAGCAATTAGTCCGTTTCATGACAAAGATTATGAAACTTTTTTGTTTGGCTGTAAACTATTAAACCTTCTCTACATTTCTTTTTTAATTTATGCAACATCTTTCCAGTGTTGAGCTGTGGATTTATTCAGTGAAGCAGACGCTTATAAGAACATCCTCAACTTTTGGGATTTCTATTTTCTTAGGATGTGTTACTGTGTGAAGATAAATAATTTTTACTACTGTTACCCAATGATAACCAGATGCATTTGTGTTCATCAATGTTGTATGCTTGCAAAATATGATTTATATAAGGCCTTTACATTATGGTTTAGCCATTATCAATATCGTGGCTACACCAAAACTAGGCTCAAGAAACCAACCAGACTGACCCAATGCATAAATCAAGAATACTGAAACAAAAACAGCAATTGGACCGGAAAATGCAATTGCATTATAAGGACGCAATTGCATGGATGGGGCAAGTTCAAATTGAAGTAACATAAAGCCTACTAGCCTGATAGCACCATGAAAAGCAGCAAAAGTCCACAAACCACCTAATTGAGAATCTGTGTGATTCAAATGTGCTTGGTACTTGTCTATTCTTTAATGTTATAGATAACTGAAAAGGTAGGGTTTTTCTTCTTTCACCTTAATAAATTTCAATTTTATGTTGTTAATGGTGTATGCCTGATTGCGTTATCCAGGCTGTTAATGCTGATGCCATTCCAAACCTGAGAAGTGAACTTGGGCATCAACTGGCCAAGAAAAGCAAAAAACTTGGATTGAGGCAAGAATCTTCTGCTAGTTAATTATTGCATTAACTATTTAACTTCTTAGTCCTTTGAACTGTCTTACATTATAAGATCTACTGTACTAATTTTGTGCTGGAGTATTGTATTCTCGTTCCTCTGATACAGCACTCATACTATATCTTGAAAGATGATTTTAGTCTAATTAACTTGTTTGTATATTTTTCTGAATGGGTAGTTTGATCATATTTTTCTTATTAATGCCATTATCTGCATTTACAATTATTTATCATTCACCACACACTTTATGTCGGTAATGGGGAAAAAAACATATGCATGAAGCACAATTTCTTGCTACTGGTTCACTTATACTTTGAAATACGTAAATATCCTTAAATTTTTCATAATGTCGTGTCTCCTCTATAATTACCATCATTTGCAAAGATAGTCTTACATAATCATACCTCATCACATATTGTCAAGTTACAAAAAGCAATTGTTCTTGTTTCTATGAGCTTGCACTTGATAGCAAAATAAAGGCCTAGAGCTTATTCATTATTTTCAACAAATAAAGTGTTGAAGTATGGACATCTAATTCAAAATTAATTGGAAATGAGTGAAGGAATCCATTTATATATAATTACTAGTCTTATCCTCATTTTTTCTAATGTGAGACTATTTTAACTCTTGTAATCTCTTTTAGGTCCAACAAGTGTCTCTTTTGGACATAGGTGGATGTTAGTAGACTTATATTCGTGTGGACCTCTTGTTGACTTAGATACTATATTGAAATATGGACATCCAACACAAAATCAATTGGTAACAAGTGGAGAGATCTATCTATATATAATCATAAGTTCTGTCTTTATTTTTTCCAACGTAGGATTATTCCATTACAAAAAAAGGAATTGTTATAGAAAAAATCTTCCTGATTAATAGGAAAAATAATTTTCTACAGAATTTGAATTCTACCTCCGTCCCTCCACACCTACAAACCCCTGCTCTGAGTATAAACCATGATAAACTAGCTTAGTTGTAAGCTAGCCTTGTGACTTTCAGAGTTGAGGCATGATTGAACAGTTCTGGTATATCATACACTTGATTATATGTGTGCTCACATTTTATAAATAAAAAATTTGCTTATATTGGAAGTCAAAATTTTCTCACTAACAATTATTTTTTCTGCTCAGAAGCAATTTCTTTCTGCTGATATGAATTTGGCACTTGATGGTAATTTCTTGCTGAAGAGCAATTTTTTACTCATAAGCAGATTTTGGATATATTTGAGTACATGTGATTGTACGTGAGCTTGAATGTGTGTTTACCATTTTATGAAAGAAAAGGTGGTTGGTGAATGGCTTCTATTAATGAGTCTATAGTTTTTTAAGTGCCATCTGCCATATCTACTAGCTGTTCTTTTGTGTTTTTGGATATACCATTGGATGTGTGTGATTGTCTGATTGAGCATGTCATGGTCAATCTCGTATGCTATTGAGTGTGATTTTTCCATTTTATGATTGAATTGGTAGTTGACAAGTGGCCTCTAGTAATGTGTGATGTGTGCGTGTTTTTAAAGTATCATCCTCCCTATGTAGCCGTATTTTACATGTTTAGATGTACAATTTCTCACTTGCACCGTTATTTATTTTGTTGTTCTGCATTTCAGGCATGTGCAGAATTTTCATTTATACTATTTTTTTACTGTATACTAATCTGATCAGACCTTGATTCTTCTAGGGGCATTGGTACTGTTATTTACAAAGTACCTGAGCTCCAAAACAATGATTTGCTGAAAGTAAGTCTTAGAAGTGTAGATTCTGAGGACACAACACCCATTTCTCAGGTCATTTGTTGTTTCATAGTCAATCAATTTATTTTAGAAAGATATTTACGTACCCATGATGTATTTAATCTCTGTTACGCCAGGCATATGGAGGTGGGGGTCACCGTAATGCAAGTTCGTTTATGTTAGAATCTGCAGAGCTGGAGAAATGGAAGGTGGGAGTTAGTTCCAGACTTCTAGACGAGTGACTGATCTACTCTTGGATGTTTATTGTATCTTGTTCTATGTTCTAAGCCTCTCTTTGAATGCAAAATAAAAAAAGTTGGAATAAGTGAAAAAAATTGTATTAGTATAAGGAAGTGATTACTATTTTGATAGTAATTCAGTTTAGAAAAAATTGTATTAGTATTAGAATAAAAAAATGGTTATTTAGTTTAAAAGTAATTTTTTTTTAAATATGAATAAGTGTATCTAAGGAGATATTTTGGTTTGAATAAAAAGTGAAATAAGTATTAGAATAAGTGTTGAAATAAATAGAAAATATATAGATTAATAATAATTAACTTGATTATTAAGATATATATCTAATTTAAATTATGTATACATCATATCATATTTGTATTAATTTTAAAATAAAAATAAATTTATTATATACATACATGTATTAAAATAACTTAATAGAATAATTTTATTTTACTTTTCTCAGGGAATAGTTATTTTGAAATATGTAAATCAAAATAGGAATTATTATTTTAAATTTATTTTAATTTTTACATAATCAAATAGAATAGGAATTTCTATTTTAGATTTATTTAGGGACTTATTTTGATTCAGACAGGAACTAAGAATGTGTGGTTGTATACCGTTGGTTCCTTTGACACGGGGATTAAGGTGGTACTTGGAAGATCTAGTGGAGTGCATGTGTATTTGTTATTCTGCCAAGTTTAGTGCAAATGTGTCGTTCTTCATGTTGCAAGTGCGGCTGTTGTAACAAATTATCGGGGTATTCTGAAGTGCCCCACTGTATGTTCCGAATTTAACCTTTATGTTCTAGAAAAAGCTTAAGCTAAATATTTGCGTTGTTAGTTTATTTTTTGAAATAGTTATTTGCATTGTTGGTTTGTGGCGAACTTTTGGTAACATGTTGTGATCAATTGATGTGCTTTGTTTTACTTCTAATTTGATTTATTTTACCATGAGTTGAGTTTAGGTCATGTGCACTCTTTCTTTTTTTCTTGGCATCAGGACATTCTGATTATCTATCTTGTATCTCTTCCCGTTGTCCTGAGGCAAGTATCACGAATTTAAACTTGCCTGCTTATAAATAAGAATGATGGGTCCTATCTATGATAAACAACTATGAGACGCTAATATAATCAGCTGGATTGCATGCACATCGGTTTCTTTTTAGTTTTTGTAAGACTTTAAAAGTGATATACATGATAGTATAACACTTCACTGTCGGTATCATACTCCAGATTTGATGATTTATGGCGACTAATTTACCAGTTATTAAAGCAATCGAATTTAATTAGTGAAATGTATTACTAAAACTTGAAACCAATCAGATCACAATGTAAAATTGGCCACATGTTTTGTTTGTGAACTTCAATTTACAAGGTTAATTTGTGAAAAAAGGAGTGCTAAAGATAGTGTTTGACACTCTAAACCCTTCTTGTTATTTTTGAAGAAAATGGTTTTTATTTCTCTTATTTTTTTATAAACAAATGTTCTTTGCCTACGTAGATAAGGTATGTTGAGCTTCTTTTTAATGAAAAATAAGAAAAGTAAAAAGTAGTATTACTATTCTTATAATATTGTTATTTAATTTAAAAATAATTTTCTTTTAATAATGAATAAGTACATATAGGAATATATTTTGATTTAGGTAAAAAGTAGATTAGGTATTAGAATAAGTGTTGGAATAGGTAGAAAATATGTAAATTAATAAGAATCAACTTATTTATCATCATATATATATATAATTTAAAGTACGCATATATCATATTAAATATATATATTAATTTTTTAATAAAAATTAACATATTATATATATGTGTGTGTGTATGTATAAGAATAAATTAACGGAATAATTTTATTTTACATTTCTTGTTGAATAATTATTTTAAAATAAATAAATTAAAATAAAAATTATTACTTGAACAAAAGAAAAGCCAAATATTTAGTTAGCCACGTAGACATGAATATCTATTACGGTATTACCCGATTTTCCTAGCGGGGGCTAAATCCGTACAGAAAGCGCACTGAAACTTGTCATGGAAATCTTTGATCCCACCACCACCAACCCAACTCTATTTCCAATCCCACGATACAAGACCAGACAACCCTCGAGATCTAATCCGACGGCTGGTAAATGGTATACGATATTATGTTGATTATGACAAAAAAAAATTGGAAAAGACGACTCGACGTAGAAATCTGGAAGAAACCAACCCTAAATTCCCCAATCTCCCACCTCCTCAAACATACTCTCCTCCTCCTCCCCCGAGCTCCAGCTTCTCTAGACGCAGGAGGGACGGCCAAACCCTAATTCCTCCCATTCTCCCCTTCCTCCTTTCTTTTCTGTGGCCGTCAGCGACGGGAATCGGCGGTAACGTTTTCTCTCCTCCTCCGGTATCGTCTTCTTCTTCTTCTTCTTCTTCTTCGTCGGCGTCTTCGTCTTCTTCTTCTTCTTCTTCTTCTTCTTCTTCTTCTTCTTCTTCTTCTTCTTTATCTACCTTTTTGTCTAGGTTCTCCGCTGGATTCCTTTGAGGAAAGGGTCTTCTACTTCTGATCGAGAAGTTCGTGGCTGTCTGGGGGCTGGGCTTCCCGTGTTATTGTAAAAGTTCGATCCTTTGCTTGTTTTGGTGTTTCATGAATTTCTTGTAATATGGATTGAACTATGCTATGTTTTATTCTGGTTTTTTACGTGCAACCTGATTAATGTTTTGGGTTGCTTTTCTAGTCTGATTCAGGAATTGTTGCTTAGGGGCTTCTTCTTTCGATGTATATTTTCTCTGGTCTTTGAATTGTTTCTTTTGTTCCCTTTTTTGATAGATTTTGTAGTCCGAGAATACCATTTTGAGAAGATGCTGTTGGTTTGTTTTCATGTTGAGAGGGGTGTGTGATGTTTTTTTCTTTTTTAAAGTTGGGTAGCAATGTTAGTAGTAAAGAGAGTAGGCAAACTTAATAGAGGATGTAATGAATGTCAAAATCAGTGTACTTCTGCCTTTTTGTCTAAGAACGAATATAAAGAAATTGCTAGAAGTTAGAGAAATTTTGGCTGAGTGAAAGTATAAGAAACTGGAGTTCTTATTGAAATAGTATTAACTCACACAGTCAGGCACGATTTAACCAAAAAAAAAAGATACATAACATTGAAAGGGTGATTGCTTTAGACTTTCTGGGCCTAACAAATTTCAAAACTGTTTTGTTGCAAGCAAATAGAAAGAATTGCTTTCAAGGTTGACGGAAATTGTGAGAATAACAGGATATGTCTCGATTCATCCTACTCGTCAACTAAAAAAGACGATATGTCTCAATTCTCATGAAAATACACACCAATTGAGTTTTGGATAGTGTAATGTAGTTTGAATGATTAACAGCAGGACCTAGGAACCTCTACAATGGTATTATGTGATATAATGTGATATCAGTCTCTCTATAGAAAGATGCAGGCTTTTATCGATGAGATCTGGATAATCTAACCCATGCTGCCCAACCTTTTTAGTGGAATTGAGCTTTATCCAAGCTGGAAAAGGATATGCGAGTCAAGGGCAAGGAAAACTATGGCTTGCCATTGACCAAAGGGCTGGCTGGATGTTTTCTTCTCCTTTTTTCTGTGTTTTATAATTGTTTCTTGTGTTTATCCAACTTTGCTTTTTTGGATGGTGTTTTATTTTAGCCTTGCTTTACTGGACTAGGGGTGGGTGTGGTGGTGGTGTCTTGTTTTGTCATCCATTTCTCTTAAAGAAGTCTTTCTGTATCCTTTTCTTTTTCTGCTGGTCCTTAGTATGTCAAGCTGATTTTTATAAAGTTTTTGCTTATTGCTAGAGAGTCGCTCATACCAAATTTGGCCTCAATACTTGATAGGACAATCAACTTAACATCAGTACCCTTCTTTCGCATATGGTTTGTCTGGAGCTTTCTTTTTGCTTTGTTCATGTTTTATATCTTTATACTACTGTATATGTCATATTATGAATTCAATTTTGATGTTTCTATTCACATGTATTTCTTAAACCCAAAAATGCTTTCTTTTTTTATAGAAGTTGCCAATGTTCTATTTATTTTCGTTCTCTTTAGCATATTCTAGATTTAATATGAAGTCTTCCAATTTAGATTGTTTTCAGTTCATTGCCTATGTCATTATCTTTTTTTCCAATCTGTAAACTTTAGTTGTCATTTAATGATTTGTTTTGCTGGTGTAAGATCTCAATCTCTCATATTTTTCTGTAAAGGCTATCAATATCTACAGCGTGTTTCTCCTTTGTTGTGATGGAAGAGGAAAAAGAGGTTACATCTAAGAAAAGGGTTGCTGGAAGGGAAATTTCTCGGGATAATCCAGGTTTCGATGATGATGATGGTCCTGAGCCTGAGATAGGGACTTTCAAACGAGCCTCTGAAGAAGTGATGGCAAACAGACGGATTGTTAAGGTGCGACGCCAGCAGCAACCACTAGCATCTTCTTCAAATCCCTTTGCTAATATAAGCTTTGTTGCTCCAACTAAACCCACTGAGAAAACTGTCAGCCCTGCTGCTCATGATCAATCTGTTCCTGAAAAATCTCTCCTTGAAGAGCAAGATAATGCCAATAATGAACAGAGCAAGGCCCTTGAGGAGAAAGCCACTGAAAATGGAGTTATAGTGGATGGTAAAAATGCCACTGAAGGCAAGGCCATCAAGTTGAATAGCAATAGTGATGACCCAGCACCAGAGAAAAACAATGCAGACGAATCCCTCCCAAAGGGAAATGAGAAAGAAGCACTTCAAGAATGTCAGGGAGGAGATACAGATGAAGCTAAGAATAAAACTACCGAAAATAGTGAGGGAGAAGATAGAGATGAAACTATCAAAGAAGTCAGAGAAGAAACTAAAGAAGCTGAAAAGGGTCTGACAACAGGAGGGGAAAAGCAGGATGCTGATCATAAGGATAAAGCTGAACCCGCTGCTTGCTTGAGTTCTTTTCAGCAGTTGTCAAGCAACCAAAATGCATTTACTGGGCTTGCTGGTACTGGCTTCTCTGGTTCTTCGTTTTCATTTGGGTCAATCTCAAAAGATGGACCTGCATTTGGTTTTAGTGTTGCGTCTGTGTTTGGGCAACAAAATGAAAAATCGGCGTTCCCTGCTTTCGGCATTGGAAGTTCCAACAATGGTGGTTCTTCAGTGCAGATCTTTGGTTCTGATGTCTCTGATGCTACTAAGGCCGGGGGAAGTAGTACGCCAGCCATGCAGGAAGTGGCTGTTGCAACTGGTGAAGAGAATGAAAAGGTAGTTTTTAATGCTGATGCAATATTATTTGAGTATATAGATGGAGGATGGAAAGAACGAGGAAAGGGTGAAATCAGAGTGAATGTCTCTACATTGGGTGATGAAAGGGCCAGGCTTGTTATGAGGGCAAGGGGAAACTACAGGTTGATCTTGAATTCCAGTATTTACCCGGACATGTCCCTTAAAATTATGGACAAACGAGGCATTACTTTTGCTTGTGTGAACAGCGCTAGTGAAGGGAAAGGCGGGCTGACTACATTTGCCTTGAAATTTAAGGAGAGTTCGATAATGGAAGAGTTTCGTGAGACTGTCACTACATATAAAGAGAAAAAAGGCAATACCATATTGAAGACACCAGAGAACTCTCCGAAAGCTTCTGATGAGTGAAACAGCAAATACCAGAGAACACTCCGAACTTCTGATGACTGAAATGGCAGATAATGGCAAAGAATTGAATTGCCATTAAATCTTTGCTGGGGTATGCTGCTTTAATCAATTTTGATATTTTCTTTACCATAAAAATCTTCGGAACGTCTCATCTCAGAGTTGTTTTTTACCTGGAGGTGTTATTTGATGGTTTTTGTGTTGTAACCCGTTCTAGGGGTAACTTCTACCTTTTGTTTTGTCTTATGAAAGTACCTAAAATCCTAAACATCATATATTGCTTCCTGCAAAATGAAATTAACATCACTGTCAGTTCTGTTCTCGAATTCTGAATTTAGTTTGCGTGGCTTTGCTTTACTAACATAATTGTATTTTTAAGTTTTGTTCTAAATTGTTACTTGTTCCTGAAGGGAATTAGGCGCAAATTCCTATAAACCATTGTGATGGAAAACCTAGTTTGGATATTTTTCTCTGGCTGTAGGAGCGGTGAATCTTTGTTTAATAATACCGGCGGCTCTTCGATCTTCACTCATTGGACCAAGCACTGAGAAAATAACACTCACTAGTTATTACTCTTTAGAGCAAACAGTGGTGTTTTTTCTTTTTCGTAAAACAAGAATGACAAATTCTGCAAGTTCAACTTTGACGTGAGCGTCAAAATTGTCGATGTAACACACTTCCAATCAGTTAATTGCCTTGTGTTTCAGCTTATGAATTTCCAACTAGTTAATTGCCTTGTGTTTCCGCTTATGAATTTTGTAGAAATGGCGTCTGACCATGGAACGATCGTGTGGGAGATCTCAGGCGATGACTATCTTGTGTATTGGAGACCATCAATGGCATCTCTTATCATGTCAATTATATATTATGTTTGGTACATTAATAGAATAAATTTCGAAATAAAATTTAAAATAAAACGAAATAGTTTTATTTTATTCAGTATTTGATAGTAGAATTGATAGACAATTTTTTTTTTTATTGTTTGATATATAAGAATAAAATTGAAATAAAAACACAAAATCTATATATTAACATACAAATATTAACAAAAATATCCTATGAACCTAAAAAAGGTTTTTTAAAAGAGATTTTTTTCCAAACAAGTAGTTATTCATGACAAAATACTACTAAAAATAGTATTTTTTCCCATAATAGATCAAAAAAAATTAGTAGTTTCATAGTAAATAAAAAAAATGACATCAAATGTCACCATTAGCACTGTCTCCAACCATTTTTCATTTTTATCATCAGCAATAGTGAAAAAAAGGATAATTTTATCACCATTTCAAGTAATAATACTTGCTACTTTAAAACGCTCATTCGTAGTAATACTAGAAAGTTTCTTTGATTTTTTATTTATCATTTTCTTTACTTCAAACACATCAAAGTCCACACTAATAACTTTATTGAATGTTTTTGTTGATACTTTTATTTAATTTGCAATCACTATAACTGCATCTATAATTCTCTAAATCATTGACTTGGGGTATAGCTGCATCTATAATTCACTAAATCTTTGACTTGGGGATCTTTCTTCTCTTCTTTAGACTTTTCTTAATACTAGAACATGCTTCATTGGTAGTAGGAGTTTCATTTTCAGTTTACAGTGAAATCTTTTTCACCAAGGAACAATCCATATCTTCCGTTGTATCACTTTATTCTCCGTCAACATTAATCTCCTCAACCACATCAATTGGAGTTTAAGTATTTTTTCTTGGTGTTCGATTTTTTCCAAAAAATAATGTAAATATCATAATAATGTGGAAATAACTTATTTTTCTGCACAAATGCTTCCTTGTGAACTTTCGAGTTATAAATAAATATTCAAGAAAAATTTAGTGTAAGAATAAAATATATAAATTCTTTCATAAAGTAGTCATTACCTAAAAATATAACTTCCAAACATCAGAAACCACAGTTACACGAACTTTATTATAATTCCATGTAAAAATTCTAAATCCACTAGCATAGTTGTTTATCATGTTATATACTATAATCCTTCTCCATTGTCTTCATCGTAGACTCGATGTGTGGTTTAGCCTTAATCCCAGTATTAGGAAGCAACTTAAATAATACTTTCTCCACTATTTATAAGAATCCAGGTTTGAAACCATCAACTTTGTAGAGTTCCTCATCCACAACATTAAGTATAGTCTCAACTAATTTAACATCCTCTATAATAGTCCACTTTCTCTTATTTTTTGTAGGACCTTTTTAATCTTATTTCATATCTAAGAACATTATATTTATATAATTTCATATATATAACAAATAAATATGAAGTCATCAACAATTATATTTGTATAATTACATGTCCAATAATAAAAGATAACTTAATTCACCAAATTTAGTTATTACAATTGCATTAAAAACATGATAAAATAAAAAAATCACAATTCAAGTTCGTGTATGAAATATAGTTCTGCAAAATTTGTCATAAATGTAATCCATTCTAGCGTGACTACAACGGAAATAATTGATTCATTGGGCATCGTTGGTGTAGTATTTGTTGTTGTTGTCGTATCTTTATCATTGTCTTCAATTTTCCAATAGATCAATATGCATTTCTCTTCTTATGAAATTGTGTAGAAGACAACAAGCCATGATATTAAACACTGGATAAAAGGAAGGATTTCTAATGTAATGACCTAGATTTTAAGTAGAATTTTAAGTCAAATATTTAATCTAGATCTCTAGATTATTAGACACTGGTATGCTTGCGTCTTATGTTAGACGCAAGAAAGCTCATGTCTAACACCTAGAATATCATTTTCTAGGTGTTAGAATCAACATGTAATGCATCTAATGTTAGATGCATGACAACACACATGTAATATTCTGACTTGCATCCAGAAGCTTCAGTTGCCTATATATATGCCCATGCTTGCGCCTTCTTAAAGAAACTTCTTCCTCTCCTCCTTTCTTTCATCCCTAGTCTAGCAAGAGTAGCTCTAAGCATCGAGCTTGGCTTGAGGTCTTAACCGAAGAAGGTGAGTTAGGTCGGGTTTGTGTGGTAGCTTTCTTTCTTTCTTCCTCTTCCACTTCCCTTAGTGCATGCACTCATCCCCTTTTGATTTCCAATGTGCATGAGTTGCTGTGGATATAGTGTAAGCTAGATGATGCTCAGGGCGAGGCTGAAGGATCGAGGAGCTCTCTGGATCGCAATGGAGCTTGCGACTCGTGTTGGGTCTCCTCGTGGGTGCAAAGTACACACTCAATTAAAAGTAGTTTTAGATGATTTTTTATGGATAAGTTTGATACATGCTAGTATATTTGATACTCCTTTAGCCTTATTATTGTATGTATGAATTTTTAGGGTTGAAATGCATGATTCAAGGGAAAGGGGTAATTAGTGCAATAGCATAGTTAGTGCGTTAGATGTTGGGACTAGTGTGTCTTATGTAAGACGCACGGTTCCATGGACGTACAGTTCCACATAGTTTATACCTTGAGACAGTTCATGCATTTTTCTCCTTTAAAATGGTTTAAATTGATTCCTAGAAATCGATGTATAATGCATGTAGTAGAAGTTGTGTGATTCCTTTCCATTTTGATTTTGTTATCATTAGTTTGCATGCATGATAATGCTAGAGGAAATTAATGGAAAAAATCTAAGTTCTAGGCATCAGTCGTAGCCTGACGTTAGACACTGAGTTGCCAGCATCTTACACCTTAAACTATTAAATGCATGATTCAATTGGAAGTATCCTTAATGATTCAGAAATTTAAATTGGTTGCATACCATGTATAGATGCCTTTTAGTGATAACTAGGTCCTTTTATGAGATAGTTAGAGTCTAGGTTAGTTCTAAGATGATTTTAGGTGGGTATTTGCTGGAAATATGTGGCCTGGATGTTGAACATAGGAAAAGATGTGTCTTATGTATGATGCAGTGTTCCATGCGTCTAAAACATGAAACTGGATTTTTAGTGATTGCTCCCTTCTATTAATGAATGATGACATAGAAAATACTAGGATGTCTCTTAATATCCCTTATATAGAGTTTGAGCCATAGATAAGTTAAGAGGTGTTTTCCATAGTTTAGTATTGAGCTTGTATGATGTATACTGATGTATTTATTTAGTAGTACAATCTGGTGTGTTGAACGTTAGGGATCCTAACGCCTAATGTTGGACACAGGCCAGTTTGCATCCAATACCCTAAATCCAGAACTTAAGGTTCTGGGTTTAGTTGTGATAGTGTTTGGCCTTGTAGTTAAATACAACTTCAAGGTTTTTACACTAGCTTTAATTTGATTTCTTTTGGATGAGTTTTATACCTAAAAGGTGCATTTTCTCTTCAACTCTTATTTTATGTGTGGTTTTGGACACAATTTAGTCGTGCGATTTTTGGTTTAACAAGGGTGTTGTTTAGGCTGTGTTTCGAGCAAATTTTTGGTAGGTAATTTCAAAAGGTTTTCAAAATAATTTGAGGAAAACATTAGATAGTTTGGAAAAGGATTTTCCAAAGGATTTGGAAGAAAAAAAAGGATACAGAGTTTTGTGACTTTTGGTCGTAGCTTTTCGTGTAGTGTTTGTGATGCCTTTAAGATGATTTTCGAAATAGTTTTCGAAAATGATTTTCAAAATAGTTTTCGAAAATGATTTTCAAAGAATTTGAAAAAGAAATGCATAGTTTGGAAAGATTTTGGAAAATTAATTTCAAAGGTTTTGAGAGACCAAGATATCGAAGTTTCTGATCGACAAAGTAAGACAACTGATAACCCTAAGTGGTCATGAGCCAGTTGGCTAAGATGAGGTCTGCATGTTTTTCGTGGTTTTTGAGGGACTGAAGGTTGTAGGATTGTAATGACGAACTAAAGACGATTAATACCTCTGGAGGTTTTAATATGAGTCTAAGGTTGGAGTTCCAAGTTGTCTCAGTAGAGTCAAGGGTTAGAATCTCCAAGACTTGGACTGTCAAAAGAGTCTGAAGTTAGAATCCCCAAGACTTGGACTGCCAGAAGAGTCCAAAGTTAGAGTCTCCAAGACTAAAAGCGTTGACAGGGTCCAAAGTTTGAGTCCTTAAGTGGCCTAGACGCAAAGTAGGCAGGATTCGAGGTTCGAATCCTTAAGTAGCCTAAGCACAGTGTTGGCAAGGTTTGGGGTTAGAGTCCTCAAGTGACTTGAGATAGGACGTCAAGAGGATATACCCTATATTAGTTTTGAGGGTTCTTCAAGTAAGAACCAGGGCAAATGACTCCTGCACGAGGTGATCCTTCTACGACAGTACAGTGTAGTGCATTTGGGGATTAAAGTCCCTGAATGGTTGCTTGTGGCTAGTTAGTCATTAGTAGTCACAATAAGACGACAGGTTTTCGTGCTAAGTGCGTGAGTTTGTAATGGTGGTTTCTTGAGCTCTGATTCAGGTTTTCAGGCTTCAGTCTAGAGGAGACCTTCGTTTTGAAACGTAATTTGTGCTGATTTTGGACTTGATTTGGCGTAGAGTAGTCATTCCAAGTATGCATAAAGATATATGTGTTAGAAATATCTTTGGTTATTTTGATGATTACACAAATGTAATTAATTGTTACTCAGAAAAAGGATTAAGTTGTTAAGGACAAAAATCATATATTC